>JBAJMU010000011.1:4918784-4933494 GCA_037952995.1 Hyposoter didymator
ATTCAATTTATTAAAAATTCAATTTATTAAAAATTCAATTTATTAAAAATTCAATTTATTAAAAATTCAATTTATTAAAAATTTAATTTATTAAAAATAAAACGATATTTTTTGGATTAAAATCCGAAAAATATCGTTTTCCCTTTCCGATGAAATATTGAATAAGAATCATGATCTCCATTCAAGAAAAAACAGAATTGCGCCTTCTCGAAGGATGCAAACCGCAACGCAAAACAATAAAATGAACTTGGATATTTTTCAATACTTTCCTATTCCAGGTCCAGGATTTATTACGTCAAGCGCGAGACCCCGAACTCCCCGACCAACTGATAGAAAAGATGGACGGTTTCAATACCGCGTGTGTGAGGCTCTTGATCTGCAAGAGTTCCCCGATAATCTTGGCTGCGCAAGAATCCCTGAGAAACAAAACGATCGACCGAAGATTCGACCTCACGTCGTGGCTGCCAAAGCTTCACGATTTCGAGAGCAACGCGGACGAATGTGACGACAAACATTACGACTGTGCTTTGTTCCCCGAATAGCGTCGTTACATCGCGATTTCGTGTAAAAAGTTTTGGTCCGTTGCGACGATAAAAATTTTGCCAACACGACGACGAACGTTGCAGCTCGTAAGAATTTTCTGCATTCTCGACGAATTTCCCACATCGATACCAAACGAGATTCCAGGCCGCAGCAGATTTTTTTCGCAAACAAAAAAAGAAAAAAAAATGAAACGATCGTGAGAATCGGCGCAGGGAATAAAAACTCTTGAAATATAGGAAAAGAATAATAACTTTTCTTTATTTTTCCAACGAAATCGTAATGGAAAAGATGTAAAAAAAATAAATATATTAAAGAGATTTTTGGGCCCAATCCGTTCGACTGGGCAGACGCATATGAAAGATTGTAATAAAAAGAAGCTTCTGCATAACCCGACGATAAAATATTGCATCTCGTTTATTGCAGACAAACCATTCGACCAAAAAGATCGTTCAAGAAATTTTGATTATTCTTCCCCGTCTCGAAAATAACTCGCAGTTTCGTTAATCGATGACAAGTATAGACTCGTTACAGGGCAAGAGAGACTAATGACTAGAATTATTATTTCGTTATCGAAGGGACGGTTCACTACTGGTCTCCTATAATAAATATCATGAAATCTCGAATTCTAATTGGCTGACTCGCGTCCTTGACTCTTTGTCCCTCAAAGAGCCTTTTCCCCCAATTTTACAATCGTTGCAATCGGCCAATTCATCATTTTCATCCAATTTGGCAATTTATTCGACTCTCTGACGTTTCCAGAGTTCTGGTCAATTTGTGATTTTTTTTTTCACCTCTTTCTCGTTATTGTAATCGTTTTCTTTTGGCAATCAAGATTTACATGTGTGTCGCTCTATGCACACACACATTTATATATATAATACATATTTGTGCAGATAAAAGAAAAGGGGAAGCGAGTGGAACTTTTTTTGGACGTTCGCACAGAAAAGATTCGACTTCTTGTCGTTTTTTATTTCTTTCGAGATTCAATGAAAAAATCATTTCTTCAGGAATCGTCTGGACGTTCGCACAGAAAAGATTCGACTCGTTTTTATTTTTTATTTCTTTCCGGAGTCAATGAAAAAATCGTTTCTCCCCAAAATCTCGCGATTTTTCCTCAAGCTACTCGCTCCATCCCGGTCTCTTTTTATTTACACAGATATGTATACCGATCATGTGCATAGAAGAGAGGCGAGTACGTGGGGAAACGTGCTGCGGAGGAAATGGAATATTTATTTTTTTCTCAAAATGTCGAATTTTTGAGATTTTAGAAATTTTCCAATTTTTGTTTTTGCGAAAAAATGGAAATCTCTGTTTTTAAACTCTTGAAAATTGGGATGTTTTTGAGATTTGGAGAAAACGCAAATATTCCACACTTTTTGGTGCAAAAAAAATGGGATATTCATTTTTTTTCTATTTCGAAATTCGAAATCTCTTGAAAATTATTATTTTTTTGAGATTTCGAGAAAAAATCAAATATTCCACACTTTTTGTTGCAAAAAAAATGGGATATTCATTTTTTTCAATTTCAAAATTCGAAATCTCTCGAAAATGATCGATTTTTTAAGATTTTAGAAATTTTCCATTTTTCTTTCACCAAAAATCGAAATCTCTTCCATTCAAAACTTTCGAAAATTGTGACGTTTTGAAATTTCGAAAAAAACGTAATAAAATTCGAAATTTCCTTAAAATGTCGCGTTTTTGAGTTTCAAGAATTATTCCATTACTTCTTCTTGTGAAAAAACGAAATCTCTTGAAAATTATTACATTTTTAGAGATTTGTAAAAAAAAAAACGTAAAAATTGCGTTATTTTTTTGTTTTGGGCTTTTTTTCGCTTTTCTCGTCTCTCCTCGATGCACGTAATCATCGATACAATAAATAATATGATAAATATATAATATATTTATATTACATTCGATCTGTAAGAAAAATCAATGTGAAAACTTTTGCACAGGATTGTGAAATGATTTGTTGGTTGGAATATTTTTCTTCGCAGTCTCAACGGAATCTCGGAAAAGATGACTGAAGGTTTTTTCGAGTCCTTCGCTATGTACAGCAGGAATGGCTAAATATTTGGTATACCATCGTCGTGACAACGATAAATGAGAGTTCGGGAGATTGGAAAACGGAAGATTCGAGATCGTTAGCAACGAATTGAGTTTCCAACTGAATATCGCACTTTGCTCGTTTTTTTTGTCTCCAACTTTGCTCACGCTATAAAGAATCTTTGGAAAAGGTGTTTTTTCTTTTACTATCGACGTTCGTGGCGCCTGACTCGTAATGTCGTTCATGTGTCTGGGTTAAGGGGCGAAAATACACGCTCGATCTCTTCGCAATTTCGGAGAAATAGTAGAAAAAATAAAAACGTGTAAACGATAAAGATTCGAAGCTTCGGCGATCGCCGCGCAGACGCGATTGAGAAGTCGCTGGAGTTGGCAACGTTGAATCTTTCTCGTTATTGACGATTTTTTCGAGTCGAAATACTTTGCGGATCGAGGAAAAAAGTTTCGACTGCGAAAAAATGGGATTTCGTGGATTTCAACGCTGCGAAATTCAACGTCGTGGCTAATAGTCGTTTCTGCGTTTTTCTAGCGTCAGTGCCGAATGCCTGAGGACGAGATTTTCGTCTTGATCATACGCAGCGTGTGAAATCGATGCTTCAAAGATTCAGAGAGTCGCTTGGCCAGGATTCATGAGGTCGGTCGTCTCGATCCTGGCCTGTCGCAGCCAATCTCTCATGTGCCTCGTTCTCTCGATCAAACTCGATGCTGCACCGCGCTCGACCGTCCCGACGCTCGTTGTGAACCCGTTGTTCGGAGCGTACTGAGCAATTATGTTTTGAGTCGTCGTTGTCGGCGGATGAGACGCCGTCAATTGAGACAAAATGTTCGACTGAATGTTCGGAGTCCCAAAACCTTAAAGTAGTCAAAATTACGAAATTTTGACTAAAATTATTAAATTTTCGCTAAAATTATTAAATTTCCGCTGAAATTACTAAATTTTCGCCGAAATTACGAAATTTTGGCTAAAATTATTAAATTTTGGCTAAAATTGTTAAATTTCGCCTACAATTATTAAATTTTGGCTAAAATTATTAAATGTTGGCTAGAATTATTGAATTTTGGCTAGAGTTATTGAATTTTGGCTAAAGTTATTAAATTTTTGCTAGAATTATTAAATTTTGGCTAAAATTACTAAATTTTCGCCGAAATTACGAAATTTTCGCCGAAATTACGAAATTTTGGCTAAAATTGTTAAATTTCGCCTACAATTATTAAATTTTGGCTAAAATTATCAAATGTTGGCTAGAATTATTGAATTTTGGCTAAAGTTATTAAATTTTGACTAAAATTATTAAATTTTGGCTAAAATTCTTAAATTTCGCCTACAATTATCAAATTTTGGCTAAAATTATTAAATTTTGGCTAAAATTGTTAAATTTCGCCTACAATTATTAAATTTTGGCTAAAATTATCAAATGTTGGCTAGAATTATTGAATTTTGGCTAAAGTTATTAAATTTGGACTAAAATTATTAAAATTTGGCTTAAATTATTAAATTTTGGCTAAAATTATTAAATTTTGGCTAGAATTATTAAATTTTGACTAAAATTATTAAATTTTGGGTTAAATTATTAAATTTTGGCTTAAATTATTAAATTTTGACTAAAATTATTAAATTTTGGCTAAAATTATTAATATTTGGCTAGAATTATTAAATTTTGGCTAAAATTGTTAAATTTTGGCTAAAATTATTAAATTTTCGCTAGAATTATTCAAATTTTGGTTAAAATTACAAAATTTTTGCTAAAGTTACTAAGTTTCTGCTAAAATTAATAAATTACTAAAAATTTGCTGGAATCCCTTGGAGAGCAGACATGGCACCAGGGAACTATGATGCCACAGTTAATTTTTCTTTTGTTTTCTTTGCAAAATTAACTCACCCTGCACGTTGTTGGATTGGCTGGTCAAATGCTGGAAGGGAAGCCAGCCAAGATCCGAGTACATGAGCGTCGGCGGCGGCGGAATGTTGTTGTCCTGACGTTTGTTCAGCACGCCCCAGATCTCGCGGATTTCAGAATTTAGATTCTCCAGGCTGGCTATTATCTCCGTCGACTCTTGATAATGATCCGGTTTGCCGCCTGTTGGAGGAATAATAATGAAACATTTATTCAACGAGGTTCGATTTACTTGACAGCAAAGTTCGCAACGTCCAACGAAAATTACGTTTTCCATTGATTTTTCGTTCAATTTCAAAAACCGTTCCGTTTCGATCGATTTTCTTGGCGATTTTGTGTTTCGATCGTAAAAAAAAATCGTTTTATTGTCCTGACCAAATATCGAACAAAAATCTTGAGCTCTGCACGAGAAAAAACAAAATTTCGTTGCATTTCAACGATGCGAACTGCAGCTTCGTCGTGGCCGGGAAATCGTTACCAATGAAGGTGTCAGTGCCAAGGTCCGTGGAGCTGAAACCGCTGCTGGCACTGGACATATCGCTCAACGTAGTTTCGTCGCTCTTCAGAGGCGTCGACTCGGTCTCGTTTCTTTTCGCGTTCGCAACCCTTTCCAACGATTGTTCCAAGTGCCGCAGGTAAATGACCTTCTCCCCGAGAAGACTCCTCGTGCGATGAAGACTCACCTCCATGTCCGAGAGCTCGCGTTCTTCCTGCGACAGCAGCCGACCGAAGTAAAAATTTTTTATTTTTTTCCAAAAATTTCGTAATTGTGATAAGAATTTTGTAATTTTTTATTAATATTCTGTTGAAAATAGCGGAAACTTTTGTTCGTTGGATTTTTATCGAAAATTTTGTGATTTTAGTGAAAATTTTGGGAATTGAAGTAAAAATTCATTATTTTTTCAAAAAATTTAGTAATTGTGATAAGAATTTTGTAATTTTTCATTGATATTCTATGGAAAATAGCGGAAACTTTAGTTCGCTTAATTTTTATCGAAAATTTAGTGATTTTAGTGAAAAATTTAGTAAAAGAAACAAAAATTCATTATTTTTTCAAAATATTTACTAATTGTGATAAAAATTGAGTAATTTTTTATTAATATTCTATTGAACGTAGCGGAAACTTTTGTTCGTTGGATTTTAATCGAAAATTTAGTGATTTTAGTGAAAAATTTAGTAAAAGAAATAAAAATTCATTATTTTTTCAAAAAATTTAGTAATTGTGATAAAAAGCCAGTAATTTTTCATTAATATTCTATTGAAAATAGCGCAAACTTTTGTTCGTTGGATTTTTACCGAAAATTTAGTGATTTTAGTGAAAAAATTAGTAAAAGAAATAAAAATTCATTATTTTTTCAAAAAATTTAGTAATTGTGATAAAAATTGAGTAATTTTTCATTAATATTCTATTGAAAGTAGCGGAAACTTTTATTCGTCTAATTTTTATCGAAAATTTTGTGATTTTAGTGAAAAATTTAATAACTGCAGTAAAAATTCATTATTTTTTCAAAAAAATTTTCCAATTTCGCCAACGGTTAAGTAATTGAAAGAAAATTTCAGTAATTGAGCTAAAAATTGAGTAATTTTTCATCAAAATTTTATTGAAAACGGCGGAAACTTTTTTTTTCTGTTTAAAATGAAAAATGACTTCGTATTTTTCAAATTCTCTCAGAGGGACGAAAGGGTAGCAGGAAACTGCGATGGAATAATAATTTTCCATATTATTTATTCTCCTTGATATTAAAAATAAGATCAAGAAATTGGTAATCGATTTGGCATACCTGAACGAGTTGTTCGAGGGTCGCCCTGGCGCTCTTTTGTTTCCAGGCTCTCTGGCGACTCTGAAACGCACTTCGCTGAACCCGGAGAGCCTCCCTGGCTCTCTTGACCGAGTCTCGTTCGACGTGGATACGATGCCTGAAGAATTCCAGTTCGGACGAGGCGTTCGGCGGCGCTAAATCGTTCGGGAATAATTATCAAATAAAATTAAACAAAAAAAAACAAAAAAACAAAAAAAAAGTTGAACCAACTTTTGTCTTGGAACGGATAGCGCAGAGTGTACGCCGTCTCGTTGCTCGGCAACTGGTCGCCAAGATCCTCGAGTTTTTCCAATTGTTTGCGAATGTTTTCCACCGGATTTTCCGTTCCATTCGCGCTGCTGGTGCTATTGTTGTTATTGTTGTTATTGTTGTTGCCGGAGATACTAACGTGTGACTGTTTGACCAAACTGGAAGTTCTACGGGCGAAGGATTTTCTTTTATTTTTCAAAATGTTGGAATTGACCGTCTCGCTCGCTGTGGTCGCGTCGTCCGATTCGAATTTCGCGGATGACCTTGAGGAGCAATCCCCGGCGGTTGCGTTGTTAACGGCCCTTGGAAATCCCCCAGTCCCGATCGACGATCGCTCTCCGCCGCACTCCGAATCCTCCGCCTGCGATTTGTTCGGATTGCATGCGTCCGGCTGCGTCGCCGACGATGTCGCCACTGCCGGCTGCTGCGAACCTTGCTGCTGCTGCCCTCTCGGATATCCTGGCTTATTCGCGATCGAGCTCGAGCGTGTATTCGTGGGCGATGCCCTGTTGATACGAGTTAAGGCCTATAGCCAGACATTAGGGCGAATCGTATGGGCATGAACTCGGCATCTTTACGGTCGTTTTTTACTTTTTTTATCTTTCATCTTTACTACTTCGTTAATTATCCCAGCACATTTCTCTCAGGCTCCTCTTTCTCGTATCATGCGGAGCGATCGTCGCACGGAGAGAAAATTCAATCAAAAATTACTGTGGCATATCATAGTGTCCTGCTACGACGTAGTCGACCGTCTGAGGGATTTCAGCCAATTTTTTTTTAAATTCATTCGAAAGTAAACACTTTAGTAATTTTAGCAAAAATTTAGTAATTCGAAGAAAAAAATTTAGATGTTTTAGAAAAAAATTAGTAATTTCAGTAAATTCTTCGTTATTTTTTTTTTAACTGATTTGGAAGTGTAGAAATTTAATAATTTCAGCAAAAATTCAATAATCTCAGTAAATCCTTCATTATTTTTTAATAAAATTGATTTGGAAGTAAAATTCAATAATTTCAGCAAAAATTTCGTATTTTTATGGACAAAATTTGGTAATTCAAGTGAAATTTAGCAATTTCAGCAAAAATTGAATAATCTCAGTAAATCCTTCATTATTTTTTAATAAAATTGATTTGGAAGTAAAAATTCAATAATTTGAGCAAAAATTTCGTATTTTTATAGACAAAATTTGGTAATTCAAGTGAAATTTAGCAATTTCATCAAAAATTGAATAATCTCAGTAAATCCTTCATTATTTTTCAATAAAATAGATTTGGAAGTAAAAATTCAATAATTTGAGCAAAAATTTCGTATTTTTATAGCAAAAATTTGGTAATTCAATTGAAATTTGCTAATTTTAACTAAATATTTTGTAATTTCCGCAAATCCTTCATTATTTTTCAATAAAATTGATTTGGAAGTAAAAATTCAACAATTGTACCAAAAATTTCGTATTTTACAGCAAAAATTTGTTAATTCAATTGAAATTTGCTAATTTTAGCGAAATATTTTGTAATTTCCGTAAATCCTTCATTATTTTTCAATAAAATTGATTCGGAAGTAAAAATTTAATAATTTTAGCAAAAATTTCATATTTTTATCGCAAAAATTTGGTAATTCAAGTGAAATTTAGCAATTTCAGCAAAAATTGAATAATCTCAGTAAATCCTTCATTATTTTTCAATAAAATTGATTCGGAAGTAAAAATTGAATAATTTTAGCAAAAATTTCATATTTTTATCGCAAAAATTTGGTAATTCAAGTGAAATTTAGCAATTTCATCAAAAATTGAATAATCTCAGTAAATCGTTCATTATTTTTCAATAAAATTGATTCGGAAGTAAAAATTTAATAATTTGAGCAAAAATTTCATATTTTTATCGCAAAAATTTGTTGATTCAATTAAAATTTAATAATTTTAGCGAAATATTTTGTAATTTTAGTAAATTTTTCGTAATTTTTTACCAAATTGATTTGCAAGTAAAGCAACTTTACCATTCATTCAGTAATTGAAGTGAAAATGTAGTAATTTTCATTCACATTCCATCGGAAATAGCAAAAATTTTGACATTTTTCGCTAATTTTTGCCAACGTCTCCCGATTTCAAATGAAAAATGATTGAATTTCAAACGAATGTGTATTCGCTCGAATCTCTCGGAGGAACGATGCGGTAACAGGGAACTATGATGTGTCATGGTAACTTTTAACATTTCATTCTCCTCGTGCCCCAATGACAATGATTCAAGTTACCGATTAGCAGAAATAATGAATCTAAGTGACCGTGAAGATACTAACGACTTTGTGTCTCTCGAATGGCGATGCATTTATAACTACAACTTGCGACTTTTCGTGTTTGTGGCGATGGTACAAATGGTTGAATGAAAAAAATGGAAAAAGTGCAAAAGCGGATGAACGATTGGAACGAGACTGAGACTCACTTTTGATCGGAGGAATCGGTTCGATCGGTTCTCGTCCTAACCGACGTTGATTTCTCCGTTTCCGAAGTGGTCGCATTTCCCTCCTTCCTTTTGCTTCTCCTCTCGACCGCCAGCCTCACGTCGTTTTTCAATTTCGAATATTTGTCCTTCAGCGTTTTGTATTTGTCCTCGAGCAAACGTTTCTCGCAGCGGATTTTCTCAAAGTCTACAGTTTCCTGACGGTTCGCACGTTCCGCCTGCTTCTTCGCTTCCTTCTCCGTGTCCCGAGCAAAGTCCGAACGGATTTCCTCCAGCCGTTGCTTGTAAACCTTCCGCGCTAAGCTTTCCTGCAAAAAATCGAGCGAATTATTGTTTTCGATGGGAAATTTGCGATCCAACGGAATGGAAAATGGTTGACGAACGACTCACGTCCATTCGGAAGTCTCGGAGGATTTCCGCCAGGCATTTTTCGTGCTCCTCCGTGATCTTGATGATTTTTTCTCTCTGCCTCGTTCGCAAATCGTTTCGCAAATCGTCGAATTCTTTTTCCAACTGTTTCTTCATTTCCTCGATTTTCTCATTCTGCTCTTTCGTTATTTCCATCTCAGCGAGTTTCAACGTCTTTTCCTCCGCCATATTGTTCTCGTGCTCCGTCAGGAGTTTCTCCATTTCCTGGGTCCGCAGCTCGAGCAATTCTCGCTTCCTCTCGTCCAGCTCGATTTTAAGATTCTCCAGAATATCTTGTCGCTCCTTTTCGTAACAAATCTCAAGCTCGTTACGAACTTTCTTCAGATTCTCGCTCCGCAATTGGTCCATCTCCGCGATCAAACTCTCGATTTCCTGTTTCTCTTTTCTACTCATTTCCTGTCTCAAGCTTTCCATCCGCTTTTCCATGTCCCCCGAGAGCCGAGCTCTCTCCGTCGCTAAATTTTCTTCCATTTGACTTTTCGATCGATCCAAACTGTTTTCCAACTCCCTTTTGTACTGCAGCAACTGACGATCGTGCTGCTTACTCAACGCGACTTTAACCTCCTCCAAATTTGACCTCGAACTCGTACGACCTCGCTGCTGACCATCTTGAGAGCAAAGCGGCTCGAGATCTTGACGCAATTTCATCATTTGATAAACTTGCTCGCGCTCTCGCTGCTTGTCCTTTTTCACTCGTTTGTCGGTGCGTTTCATGTTTTCCAACATTATCTCTTTGTCGCGTCGTATGTCCTCCAACACGCTGCACTTTGTTTCCTCCTGCAAACTGCTCTTGCTCTCGCTTTCGCTCTTTGAAAAAATGTCAATGTTTCGAACGTTGCTGAATTTATTCTTTGGCATAAAATCTCGATCCTGGTCCGTCGAATCTTGGCTGCAAAGTTGGCTCATGTGCTCCTTCTCCGAAACATTCTCTACGAGAAATCTTCGGCCTATGATTTTCGTGGATTTCGAGGCGCCATTTTTCTCCTCGTCGTCGACACTTTTTTCTTCGCTCTTCGCGGACTTTTCCTCTTCCTTTGGATCGCTGGCCTCCGCGCTCGTGTTTTTGTCCACGCGACTGCCACAGTCGTCGTACTCTCGAACCATCGAGTCCAAGTCCATCAACCAAGCGTTGGCGGCGCGCTTCCCGGCGATCGGACCAATTCGAGGCGACGATTCGGATATTTTCCGCGCTCTCGAGTCCAACGATCCGGAGTCGGAATTCTCTTCGTTGGCTTCTTCTTCTTCTTTGTTTTCCAAGTCCTCGTCGTCCTCGTTCTCGTCGTCGAAACTCGTGAATGTAAATTTTATGTCGTCTGGCCCTTTCTCAAGGTCGAAACGCACGCTCTTACGTTCCTCCTCCGTCGGCGCTCGCTCTTCTGTAACAATTCGACATTTTCAAGCTTTCGTGAACATTGCTCGCGCCAATTTTCTCAACGTTTTTTGTCTTTTTACGTTTTTCTAGTTTGCATCGTTGGAATTAACGAAATTCTGTTTTTTCTTGAGCAAAGCCAATGATCCTAATTCGAGATTTTTAATCAGGACGATAAAACTCTCTTTTTGGAAATTTAAACACAAAATCGATGCGAAAATTGTAATTGTTTTTAAAATTCAGCAAAATTTGAAGAAGAAAAAAGTATTTTTTCAACTTTTTACGATTTTCGAGTTTGCATCGTTGGAATGCAACGAAATTCTGTTTTTTCTTGAGCAAAGCCCATGATCCTAATTCGAGATTCTTAATCTGGACGATAAAACTCTCTTTTTTAAAATTCAAACACAAAATCGATGCAAAAATTGTAATTGTTTTTAAAATTCAGCAAAAGTTGAAAAAAAAAAAAGTATTTTTCCAACTTTTAATGATTTTCGAGTTTGCATCGTTGGAATGCAACGAAATTCTGTTTTTTCTTGAGCAAAGCCCATGATCCTGATTCGAGATTTTTAATCAGGACGATAAAACTCTCTTTTTTAAAATTTAAACACAAAATCGATACGAAAATTGTAATTCTTTTTAAAATTCAGCAAAATTTGAAGAAGAAAAAAGTATTTTTTCAACTTTTTACGATTTTCGAGCTTGCATCGTTGGAATTAACGAAATTCTGTTTTTTCTTAAGCAAAGCCCATGATCCTAATTCGAGATTCTTAATCTGGACGATAAAATTCTCTTTTTTAAAATTCAAACACAAAATCGATACGAAAATTGTAATTGTTTTTAAAATTCAGCAAAATTTGAAGAAGAAAAAAGTATTTTTCCAACTTTTTACGATTTTCAAGTTTGCATCGTTGGAATGCAACGAAATTCTGTTTTTTCTTGAGCAAAGCCCATGATACTCATTCGAGATTTCCAATCAGGACGATAAAACTCTCTTTTTTAAAATTCAAACCCAAAATCGATGCGAAAATTGTAATTGTTTTTAAAATCGAGCAAAATATGAAGAAGAAAAAAGTATTTTTTCAACTCTTTACGATTTTCGAGTTTGCATCGTTGGAATTAACGAAATTCTGTTTTTTCTTGAGCAAAGCCAATGATCCTAATTCGAGATTTTCAATCAGGACGATAAAACTCGCTTTTTTTAAATTCAAACACAAAATCGATGCAAAAATTGTAATTGTTTTTAAAATTCAGCGAAATTTGAAGAAAAAAAAAGTATTTTTTCAACTTCTTACGATTTTCAAGTTTGCATCGTTGGAATGCAACGAAATTCTGTTTTTTCTTGAGCAAAGCCAATGATCCTCATTCGAGATTTTCAATCAGGACGATAAAACTCTCTTTTTTAAAATTCAAACCCAAAATCGATGCGAAAATTGTAATTGTTTTTAAAATCGAACAAAATATGAAAAAGAAAAAAGTATTTTTCGTTCACGCTCAAAGTTGCAAACTGAAAAGTGACGACTCACCTATTTCCGGTGGTTTGTCTCGGAGTATCGATTTGGGTCTGTCTCCCGTGGTAGAAGAAATATTTTCGTCCAGCCCGAAAGTTCGTTGCCGGAAGTCGTCGATTTTTTCAGAGTCTTGACAAGGCGTAGCATCGCGGCTGCTGCGGTTGCTTTTTAAAAAGATGAAACCGCCCCCGGTGAGTGTCAATTCTTTTGGCTGAGTAAAATTTTTCGGGTGTTTTTCTTTGTCGAATTTTTCGATGCTCGATTTGGTCTCGGATCTGGTCAACGAGCTGGCGCTCAGTTTGTCAATGTCAATGACATTTTCTTCGCTGTTGTTAAAGCGGCTTGACAATTGTTCCCAATCTTTTTCGTACCTCGGGCTCATGGATTCGGACCTTTTGACGATTTCTTTGAGCCTCATTTCCCTCTCGGGACTGTCGAGCAACCGCGGAGTTTCGTAAAACGTTGGATCTTGAAAAACAACTTTGGTGTAGTCGCGAGAGGCGCGATCGGTCAGCATCAACGAACTGTGCGGACTATCCGCATTGGCTGGTTCGATAGAAACTCGAGGATGCGACGAGCTCGACTCCTTTTTCGCCCGTACGATAGAATCGAACGAGGATTTTCGCAGAGGAGCTAATTTCGTCGGAATCTTAGTCGTCGCTCCTCCCACCAACTTAGTCTCTTTTGGCAAGCTCGCCTCCTCGTGAGAGTCCAATTCTTTAGCAGTTGTTTTCGAGTCATCCTCTGATGCATGCACATTCAATTACATTTTGTTTTTTCTCTCGCCCCCACCCCCGCACGATATTTCAAATTGCATCTCTTCAAAGATAAAAAACGTTGAGCTACTCTACCAGGTTTTTTCTTTATTGTTTCTTGTCAAAAAAAATCGAAAAAATAAAATAAAATAAAAAGAGACAAAAAAATGAGAAAAAGTGGTGAATATTTGGAGAGAATTTTGGTTCGTGTCATCGAGAGGATTCAAACGGTTCTTGGCGGGTTAATTCATATTTTTCTTTATTTTTTCGTACCAAAAAAAATAAAATAAAATAAAAAGAGACAAAAAAATGAGAAAAAATGGTGAAAATTTGGAGAGAATTTTGGTTCGTGTCATCGAGAGGATTCAAACGGTTCTTGGCAGGTTTATTCATATTTTTCTTTATTTTTTCGTACCAAAAAAAATAAAATAAAATAAAAAGAGACAAAAAAATGAGAAAAAATGGNGTGAGGAAGAAGAAGAGGATACGACAGCGGACAGTGAAGATGAAGAAAAAGGGGACGAGGGAACTTGAGGAACGAAAGAAAAGAAGGAAGAATGTGTGCTTGAGGGGAAAGGGAAAAGCGGAGAGGATAGGAAAGGGGGATACAGAAAAGACATTGGGGGACGGTATAGGGATGAAGATGGGGAGTGAGAAAATCGTAAAGGGGAAACAATGCGAGGAATATGCACTAGTAATATTAGAAATGAAAGAGGAAAAGGATAAAAAAAAAGCGTTGTTGGAGAGAAGGAAGGAGTTGAAAGAGATCGGTGTAAAGGTCTGGGAGGAACCGACATGGAGGGGGAGGAAAACGAAATTCTTGAGGAAAGAAAGGGCAGCAGAAGAAAGGAAGAAAGGGAAAAAGGTAGCGGCGGAGGGAGGGAGAGGGCTGCGGATCCAAGACGAAAAGTGGGTGACTGACGAACGGAGGGGGGAATGGAAGAAAATAAAAGAAATGGAAGAGACAGAAGAGGAGATGGGAGGGTTGGTGGAAAAGAACAGAAGGGAGGCTCGGACTGGGGGAGAACAGGAGGGAGAATTGAATCCAAGGAACAAGGGATAAGGAAAAAAAAAAAAAAATATGTAAATGTGATAAAAAGAATGAGCGGACAGAGGAAGTGGAGAAAGGAGAAAGTAAAAGGAAAGGCGAGATGAAATGAGCTATTTGTGAGAAGAAGGTGATTAAGAAGGACGAAAAATGTTAAAAAAATGTAAAAATTATTGACAATAAGGAAATATGGAAAAGAAAAGAGAGAGTTGAAAACCCAGGCATGTAAAGTGTGCAAATGGAATTTGGGTAGTAATAAATTGAAAATTGTAAAGTGAGAAGGAATATGTGAGTGAAGGAAACATGAAATAGGGGAAAAAGATAAAAAGAAATATGTAGGCGAGATGAAATGAGCTATTTGTGAGAAGAAGGTGATTAAAAAGGACGAAAAATGTTTAAAAAAATGTAAAAATTATTGACAATAAGGAAAGATGGAAAAGAAAAGAGAGAGTTGAAAACCCAAGCATGTAAAGTGTGCAAATGGAATTTGGGTAGTAATAAGTTGAAAATTGTAAAGTGAGAAGGAATATGTGAGTGAAGGAAACATGTAATAGGGGAAAAAGATAAAAAGAAATATGTAGG
>JBAJMU010000011.1:4933653-4959211 GCA_037952995.1 Hyposoter didymator
TTATTAATAAATAATTCAAATAATAATTAATAATTATAAAATTGTTGAATAATAATTTTATAATTTTAATAATTAAAAAATAATTATTAATAAATAATTCAAATAATAATTAATAATTATGAAATTGTTGAATAATAATTTTATAATTTTAATAATTAAAAAATAATTATTAATAAATCATTCAAATAATAATTAATAATTATAAAATTGTTGAATAATAATTTTATAATTTTAATAATTATTAAAATATTAAATTATTAATTTTAATAATTATTAAAATAAATATCAAAAAACAATTATAAAAAACAATAATGAAAAAATATTTAAAAAATAATGAATGAAAAAAATATTCTACGAATTATTTGCAAATTTGCCAGCGATCAGAATTTTTCTATTTTTGTTTATCATTACAGATGAGCGTGATCCTCGCTAATTACTCGCTCAATTATTCAGGCCACCATGACAATGGAACGATAAAGAAAAAAAGACGAATAGACGGAACGAAAGAGAAAAAAAAAGGAGAGCCGACAGGCTTGGCTATGGGCTCGCGATTAAAAATTCCATCAAGGCTGTTTTGACAGGTGTTGAGAAGGCAATGCCGGGGGTGCAGCAAACTCTCAATCTACTGGGTAAACCTACTAAAGGATACCCCCCGCTTGTCCGCGGCATATGTACGCGCAGCGACACGCATGTACACACCGAGCAGCTGTCTCTCGTCGATAAAGTCTCAACCGACCGAGCAAGTCCCCCGCAAAGTACCATTTCCCTACCTGTCAAACGCTCGACTCGAAAAAACGAGAAAATTGAATGGACACGCGAAGACGAGCGGCACGATGAATTGACGCGAAAATAAAAAATGGCGATTCTCTCGTTTGGACCAGTCGCGAATTTTAATCGCGTCGCGATATATTGAAAATATTAAATGAATGAGAAAAAAAAAAACGTTGGCGCGAGTAAATTTTCGCCGCACTGCGGACCCTATTGATTTTCGCTGCTCCGAGCACCGGAGCACGCTACACAGACCTCGTACCTCAAACGCGCGAGCCTCCTGCCCCGTATAACTGTACGATCGCCCTTTCACCGTTGTAAATAAACAACAACGACGCGCAAGGGCTTCATGTCGCTTTGTATTTTTATTTCTTTTTATTTTTCTCTAACAAAGGCCAAAGATCGTAGCCAAAGTCACGTCGAAGCTCGCAATCCTTTTTATTCTCTCTCTGCAACGTCGTGTCACGATTTTCCTTCATAAAGAATTTCGTCTCATTCCATTTTTTTTCCCTCACTAATTTTCCTGCCATTTTTTTGACCTTGAGTTTTTTCGAAGTATTTCACATTTCTTTCAGTAAATAGTTCGAGTCGAAATCGTCAGGAACGAGAGAGGAATTTCGCGAGTTGCTACCAATTGCGCAATGAAAAGATTTTTGGTTGTTTCTAATTTTTATTTTTTATCCACGTCCTCGAAACACTTTTCGACAGGAAGCAAAAAAAAAACAACGGTTTTATAAATTAAGTCACGAACTGCTGCGTGAGGAAGAAAATTTTTGACGTTTTTCCGAGAGCAGAACGACAGGCCATGGCCGCTGAATTTTTTTCCTGATTTTTGCTGATTGTTCATTTTTTTACGATTTTTTTATCGTTTTTAAAAGGAAAATGCCGTTTTTTGATATTTTACCTTCGTTCGAGGGATGGGAGGCCTCGTCAAAGACCTCCCTGCAGACAATGACAGCTCCGCTGTCTTGTGATACACTCATTTTTTTATTTTTCCCGCACGCACACACACTCGACGCGACGAGCCTCGAAATTGTATTATTTTTTTACATCATGACATTAACGCTGTCGTTACCGTGCCGCGAAAATCGCGCAAAATTCTTGCGTGATAACGTCATTTTTGTGGAGCTTGTTGTTGCAAGGGGATGCTGGTGTGTTTCTTGTTCTCTTCACCAGCGCGCGATGCACCAACCTGCGACCGAACACTTGGACGGTCAATGTCGAATTCAACTTGAATCTTGAATACAGCAGGGGGAGGATTTGTCCGGGCAATGTTAACTGCAGCGCTCGGACCAACATTGACAGCGACCTTCGAAAACAACAAGACAACTTTTTGTCAATTTATCGACAGTCGGTAAAGCCACTTTCGTTTTTATCGACTGAAACATTTTCGCATTCATTGACTTTTTTCTGCGTATTTATAATTCAACGTGATAAATAATAAATAAATAATACGATAAAAATGAATTAAAAATCGTTCAAAATAATTCCTTGAATTCGTCGCTTCGCTGCATCGATGATAAATGACCGGCGACGGTGACTTTTCTTAGAAAACTTCGAACGATAAAGGAGACGTCGGAAAGATCGATCGAAAAAAACGAGTCGAATCTCTCGCTCAGCTGATCAGGGGCAAAGCAACGACGTCGCGACGTGTAGTGAAGTCTGTCGCTCCGAATAATGCCAAACACTACGAGATAACGCGATTGAAAATGACATTTTATCGTAAACAATCGACGATCTTTGCTTGACGAGTGCTGCAGTGGATACTGAGATACTCGGGGCGATTGTCGGGTCGGTTTTCGAACCGTAGAAACGTGAAACGAGTCGATTGAGCGACGTTCCGCGTTCCAAGGAGGTTATACGTGCCTCCGAGCATCACGAAGCGTTCTCCTTTATTCTTTGCATCACGATTCCGCAAAGATGAACAGAAAAAAAATGATAACGTTTGGAAAAATAAAATTGTCCGAAGCGACGAAGCAGCCGCAGGAAAAAAGCGACGAACTCACGGACACCGCACAACCGACAACAGCCCCATCGGGCTTCGGAACTTTTGGTAAAAACATCGCGAAACCCAATGTCGCCATCGAGGAAATGGACGAGAGGGAGGAAGCCGCGGACAGAGAGACACGGAACCTCGAGAAAGTGATGGGAATGACGGCGTTTGGTAAGCGAGCACAATCCTTTGACGTGGGCGAAATGGTCGAGAGTATAACGAAAAGCATGAGCAGCGCCAGGTCCAAAAATTCGCGAGAAAATCGAGTCCAGGCGAGCCCGCGGGACGCGGAAGTCCAAGGTGAGGTCGTTGCGAGCGACGGAGCGGAGGGAAACAAAAGCAGAGAGTCGAGCGACGAGGAGGGCGACTCGCGAGCCAAGGACGAGGAGAGCGACGACGAGGAAGACGATTCGGAAGACGAAGACGAAAAAAGAGAAGGAGGAAGGATGAGGATTCCGTGCAGCTCGGAAGTGACCATGGTCCATGGCAGAAAAGCCATAACTGCCGTTGCCGCCGATCCGTCGGGCGCTCGTCTCGCCTCCGGCTCCGTAGACTACGACGTTTCGTTTTGGGACTTTGCCGGAATGGACTCGTCGCTAAGGAGCTTCAGGACGATGCAGCCGTGCGAGAATCATCCCATCAAATGCGTTCAATACTCAAAAACCGGAGACGCCATCCTCGTCGTGTCCGGAGCTGCTCAAGCCAAAGTCCTGGATCGTGACGGTTTTGAAAAGTGCGAAACGGTCAAAGGCGATCAGTACATAACGGACATGGCAAGGACAAAAGGTCACACCGCTGCTCTCAAGGCCGGCTGCTGGCATCCGTTCGACAAGGAGGAATACATGACTTGCTCGGAGGACGGAACGTGCAGGCTGTGGATTCTTTACAGGCCGAGAGGCCACGCGAGCATAATTAAATGCCGGGCGCAAAACGGTACGAAAACGGTGCCGACCGCTTGCACGTACAATCGGGACGGGACGGTGGTCGCTTGCGGCTGCATCGACGGTTCGCTGCAGATGTGGGACCACAGGAAAAACTTTGTCAATCCGTCGATGGTTCTGCGAGGAGCTCATGCCAATGGGTCGGACATATCGAGCCTGTGTTTTTCGTACATGGGCCACGAGTTGGCGACGCGAGGCTGCGACGATACTCTCAAGCTTTGGGACTGTAGAGCGTTCAAGAAACCAATTTTCCAAGCGACAGATTTGTTTTCTCGCTACGATACGACCGACTGCGCCTTTAGTCCCGACGATTCGATGCTCGTCACCGGCCAGTCGCTGCGTCGTCCTGTTTCTCAGAAAGCAGAATCCGCGTCCTTGGGACCACCTTCGCAAGATCGAGGCGGAGGATTATTGTTTTTCGACGTAAAAACGTTCGAGCTCGTCGAACGAATCGACGTCACAGATTCGCACGTTATCAAGGCCATTTGGCATCCGAAATTGAACCAGATATTCGTCGGATGCGGAAATGGCATCGTCAAAGCTTATTACGATCCGAAAACGAGTCTCCGGGGTGCGAAGCTGTGCGTGGCCAAAACGCGTCGCAGGAACAACCACATCGAGATAATGTCGACTCAACAGATCATAACGCCTCACGCGCTGCCGCTTTTCCGGCAGGACAGACCCAAGTCCGTGAGGAAACAGCTCGAAAAGGATCGACTCGATCCGGTCAAATCGCATCGTCCTGATCTCCCCATCACTTCCGGTCAAGGCGGTCGCGTTGCTTCTTCCGGTGGAACGCTCAGCTCTTACGTAATAAGGAATTTAGGCCTGAGCAAACGTATCGAGGACGATCAGGATCCTCGTGAAGCAATTCTCAAGTTCGCCAAGGACGCGGAAGAAAATCCTTACTGGATATCCCCAGCTTACAGCAAAACACAGCCGAAAACTATTTTCCAAGGTGCAGGCGAAAGCAGCGGCGTTGGTAGCGCAGCAAACGAAGCGACTTCCGCTTCGGACGCTCGAAATAATGCAACCGGAAGTTCTCCTTCTCCTGCATCCACGCCTGCTCCTTCTTCTCCCAAGAGCAAGAGACGCAAAACGTGAATTTCATTCTTTCTCACGTTCCTTCCTCCTCGAGCCGACGTGTAAAAACTTGACTGTATTCTTAATAAACAAACTTCACAATCGATTCGTTCGTTCTGTACTTTTTGTTTCTCATTCTGCGCGAAACCGCAACGTCGATCGGCGCGTCCATGTTTTTTTAAACTCCCGCCCATTGAACGCGCATGCGCACGTTTTGCAACGCGAGGAGAGAAAATTTTCGTGGGGTTGAGCGAGAACGCCGAGTCGAGCCGAACGAGCAGTAGCGTTGCATCGAGACACAAATAAAATTGTTCAAAAATGCCGAGTCAAGAAGTAATCACGACGAAAGTTGTGGTGCATCCTCTGGTGCTACTGAGTGTCGTCGATCATTTTAATCGCATGGGAAAGATTGGCTTCCAAAAACGTGTGGTCGGTGTTTTGTTGGGCTGCTGGCGCGGAAAAGGAGTTCTCGATGTGTCAAACAGTTTTGCAGGTTAGAGTTCGATCTCGTAGACAAGAAAATCCTTTTAAATCTCCACGATTTCGTTGGAGCGATAATCCATCGATGAAAAAATCATTTTTCCCCCAAAATCCGATAGAAAAACGTTAACGCGATCGCGTGGCTTAATTCCGAATGTTTTTTCACCCCCTCCCACAGTGCCCTTCGACGAGGATGACAACGACAAATCCGTGTGGTTCCTCGACCACGATTACCTCGAAAATATGTATGGAATGTTCAAAAAAGTCAATGGTAAGTACGAAAAAACAAAACTCCTCTCTCTACGACAACGAAAAACACGATTTTCACGAACGAGACGAAAATTTCGATGCGAAAATCATTCCGCAGCATCAACGACGATTCTTCCGACAAATAAAATACAAAAATGACGCTTTTTCCTCGCTAAAAGACAAAAAACATCGCGAGGCATATTAAAACTTGACGAACTCGATTCTAGCCCGTGAAAAAGTCGTCGGCTGGTACCACACCGGCCCAAAATTACAACAGAACGACGTAGCGATCAACGAATTGATCCGGAGATATTGTCCGAACTCTGTTCTCGTTATAATCGACGCGGTGCCCAAAGATTTGGGTCTCCCGACGAAAGCCTATCAAGCCATAGAGGAAGTTCACGACGTGAGTCCATTTTCTCGCTTTTAATTGTTTTCCCCGTTTGTTTGTCGCGGCGATTCACGGGAAATTGCTTTCTTCGCGTTCATCGACGTCAAAGACGATTGACATTTTTTCTAACGGATTCCAGGACGGCTCGCCGACCTCCAAAACGTTTGAACACATTCCGAGTGAAATCGGAGCGGAAGAGGCGGAAGAAGTGGGAGTGGAGCATTTGCTGAGAGACATAAAAGACACGACGGTAGGAACGCTGAGTCAACGGGTGACGAACCAGTTGCTGGGTCTCAAAGGTCTTCACTCCCAGATCCGGGAAATAAAGAATTACCTTCTACAGGTAAGAATTGAGAGCCGGAGGAAAGAGCAAGAGCAAAAATTCAAGAATCCAACAAAATTCTGTTTTTTCGTTATTATATTCCATTTTTAAATGCCGAATATAATTACGATGACAAAACGATGGATCTCTGTGACCCGGACAGAATATTCGTTGGAGAAATTTTGATGGTTTTGTCATTTTTTGTTTTTAAATTTCAAATTCAATTTAAAATCAAATTGTTATTAATTTCATTTTTATTATTTAAATGAATTAATTAAAAATTGAAATAATTATTTAATTTAATTAAAAATTCAATTTTTATGATTTTGTAATTTTTTTCTTCAAATTTTTAATTAATTAATTAAATTAATTAAAATAATTAATTAATTGAAATAGGTAATCAATTTAATTAATTAATTAAAATAATTAATCAATTTAATTAATTAATTAAAATAATTAATCAATTTAATTAATTAATTGCATTTAATAATAATCGTTATTCGGAAAAACAAAATGAAAATTCGATAAAAAGGAAATTGCAACGTTGCGAAGGTTCAGCGTCGTTCGAACGAAAGTTGATTGATAATTTTCTGCAGGTCGGCAGTGGGGAGTTGCCGATAAATCATCAGATCGTTTACCAGCTGCAAGACATTTTCAATCTTTTGCCCGACATGGGTCAAAACACGTTCGTCGATTCTTTGTACGTTAAGACGAACGACCAAATGTTGGTCGTTTATCTCGCGGCGTTGGTCAGGTCGATCATAGCCCTCCACAACTTGATAAACAACAAGCTGACGAATCGCGACGCGGAGAAGAAGGAAACTGACAAGAAAGGAGCCGATACGAAAAAGGAGGAAAAAAAAGAGGAAGAGAATAAAAAGGAGGAGAAGGACAAGCCGAAAATAAAATGAAGCGACGAGGCTCGTGGAAGCTATGGCGGAAAAAATAAAAAGTAAGAAATTATTGAACCGTTTTCATTGGCTCGAGAGATTGATCGTCATCGACAATTGTACAGAAATTTTCATTCTTTTTTCTTCCCTTTTATTTTCTCTCTGCTTTTTCCTCGTCGAAAAATTTTCGAGATCGCCTTTGGCGGTAATTTTCTAAATAACGAGAAGAAGAGAAAATAAAATTTCAACAATCCTGCTCAGGCTTGTATTTTATAAGATGAAAAAACTAAAATAAAGAATTATTCATTTTTTGCCTAAGTAACTAAAACGTCCAAGATGCACAGACATTTTTTTATCCGTTAATTTGTAGCAGAAAAAATGGAAAAATCGTTACAACGAAACTCGAGACTAAAATTTTTTCTTTGCCGTTGTAAACGACGCCCACGTAAGGCTCGATGTTTGTTTCGTTGTAATTCTGGAAGTACCAATTGAAAGGATTGTCCTCGATTATCGTGACGGTGCTCGTGTCCAACGAGGAATCGTTTTCGAGGCCGACAGTTTTTTCATCCAGCGGATCGGAGGTCGACGTAGAACTTGCGGATTCTCCATTTCCGCTGAAATCTCGATCCGCCGTGAGGCTCAAGTGCGGAGACGCTACTTTTATTATCGTCGAACGTCCGGAAGGAGGTTTTAAAGAAATCGAGGTTGAAATTTGACCTCCGGGGATGAGGAGCGCCGAAAGGGCTGAAGCTTCCAAAATCTCGCTGCCACGGTCGCGAGACACGTCCGCGACGCTCGTCGCCGTCGATTCGTTCGCCTGCGAATCTCTCGATATCAACGAACCTCGAAAATTATGTTCCGCCTCTTCCTCGTCCTCCAGACTCGTTCGCTCCGAGTCAACGATCGCGGAAATGTGTTTACCGACTGGCAAACGAGACTCAGTCTCCCAAATACTTATTTTCTTTGGTTTCTCGGTCGAATTGTCTTCGCCGATGGAGACGCTCGTCCGGATCGTTTCTTCGCTCGATACGCCTCCGGAAATCGTTGCGTTCTCGTGCAAATCGCTCGATCGGGTCTTCTCCGTCGAGGTTGAAGGTTTCTCGGACGACGAGGACGAAACTGGCGTCGATGGGGATGATCCGGAGAGTTTATTGATGCGTCTCGTCGGCAGACTTGGTTTCTCTCCTCGCTCATTATTCGACGAAACTTCGTATGCAACTTTTTCATGATTTCTCGTGAAATTCGATCGGACCTCGCGGCTCCCGGACAAACCGTCTCTCGGGGTGGTTAATTCTTCGCGTTCTTTGGCGAACGACAACTGGACGGCCAAAGGTACTCGAGATTTGTCTTTGTGCTGAATCTTTCGCGGTCTTTCCGTAAAAACTTGACGAACTCTCGTGACGGTCGCCGCTGCCGTTCGGTTTGCCAAACCCAACGACATCGTCGTCGTCGTTGGGACTCTCGTGTCGTTTAGCCTCGAAGAAGCTTGTGCCTCGTGCGACAATCTCGGATCCGGAATCGGCACGAAGCCTCCTTGACCTTTGGGCAAAGGGAAAAATCCTCCGCGATGAATCTCCGGCTCGGTTGGTGGGAAGACTCGATAACGACCGCGTCCCGGAAGCTCCTGGTTCGCTTTTGATCCTGCCGTCCGGTCCTCCTTCCTCTGGGACTTTCTCGAGCCCGAATTTCCCCACAAATTGAAATTGATGCTCGGCAATGGGACGCCGAAAAAAGTGAAGCCCGAGCTGCTCGGCGAAGGCGGAATCGCCGACGAGTTTTTTCGCGGCGGTGACACGCTCGTTGCTGTCGGCGAGCTGACGGGCTCGGGAGTTCCTGGCGGCGCCGGGGTCACGTGGTTCGTCACCAAAGGCTCCGGAACCTCGATCGGCGACTCCTGGCCGAGGCTTTCCGCTTCGCTCGCGTTTACCAACCGCTCGTCGTGATTGAAATCGTTGTACATTAGATAATCGAGACTCTGTGACGATGGCCGATCCTCCGGAGGCTCGCGAAAGTTTATCCAACTCGCGGACGAGTCCCCGCTCGTTCCGGCCTCCCAAACTGTTGGCCAAACGCAACAAAAAGTTCATTTACAAAAATAAACCACTGGTTTTTAACCCTCCGTGGCCACACTGGGTCTAAATGACCCCAGCCACGTTCAAACGCTTGCCACGTTGCCAAAATCGTTCGGAACGACACACAAAAATTCAGGACATTAGTTTGAACCTTTCCGAACAAGAATATCGAGGAAAAATTCTTTTATCTAATTTTCAAAATGGCGAAAAAAAATCAGCAAAGAAGGAATGTGTAAAAAAAAAATATTCGGACAACTTCCGGTGATTCTAGAGCAAAATTACGCTTCGGGTCATTTTGACCCTAAATGCAAACGCGAAAATTTAGTCATTTTCGCGAAAATTCAGGAATTGAAATGAAAATTTTGTAATTTCATTAAAAATTTTGCAATTTTATTCACAATTTTGTAATTTCATTAAAGATTTCGTAATGTTATTAAAAAATTTGTAATTTTATTCAAAATTTTCTAATTTTATTCAAAATTTTCTAATTTTATTCAAAATTTTTGAATTTCATTCAAAATTTTCTAATTTTATTCAGAATTTTGTAGTTTTATTCAAAATTTTCTAATTTTATTCAAAATTTTCTAATTTTATTCAAAAATTTCTAATTTTATTCAAAATTTTCTAATTTTATTAAAAAATTTTTAATTTTATTCAAAATTTTGTAATTTCATTCAAAATTTTGTAACTTTATTCAAAATTTTGTAGTTTTATTCAAAATTTTCTAATTTTATTCAAAATTTTCTAATTTTATTCAAAATTTTCTAATTTTATTCAAAATTTTCTAATTTTATTAAAAATTTTTTAATTTTATTCAAAATTTTGTAATTTCATTCAAAATTTTGTAATTTTATTCAGAATTTTGTAGTTTTATTCAAAATTTTGTAATTTTATTCGAAATTTTGTAATCTTATTCGGGTCATTTTGACCCCTCGCGACCACGGAGGGCTAATGAAAAAAAATCTCAATTTTGTGAATTATTAATGATTAATTATTAATTAATTATTAAATAATTATTAAATATTAATTATTCATTAATTAATTATTAGTTAATTAATTAAAATAAGAGATTTTTGGCTCAGCAAGCGCCCACTAACTTTTCGAAGGCAGCGACGACGAAGCGGCCATTTCGGCTTCGCAACCCGGATAAACCGGCGGCTCCGTTTGTCCCGTCCGTTGGCAATCCCGACGAGACAATCTTATCTCCTTGAACAGAGAACCATCGGCGCAGCGAGGTCCCTCGCTCGAGGCTTGCTGCAGCCAGCCCCTCAACCACAACATCCCGCAGGAGCACGACAAGGGATTTCCATCAATGTCCAAAATTGCGATATTCGATCGAAGCCTCTTGAACGCTTTTTCCGTCACCGAAGTCATGCGATTATTTCGCAGGCTCAATACTCGCAGCCTCGGCATATCGTCGAACGGCGAACCTTGGATCCCGCAAATTTTGTTCTTGTCCATCTGCAGAACACTCTCAATGTCATGCAAGCTCGAAATTCACTACAACGACTTAATGGAAAGGTGCAGCGTGGCTGGGGGGACTCCATTATCATAATTAACAACGCGACTCCGCAACAGTAATTGTCACGGGGCTAGCGTAACGAGAAAGGAAATTGTTGGATTTTTAATGGAATATTAAATTTCACTCTCTTGACGAGAAAGTGGGCCTGCTCACTCGTACCACTCGAAATTTTCCAGCGTTGGATCAAAATGTGAAACGTAAACTTAATTATTACGCTGAGACTCGAATCGTTGGAATGCAACGAAATTTTTTTCTTTTTTTTTTCTTTTTTTGCTTTATTTTCTAAATCGTGGAAATTTCTTTTGGGTCCGAAAGACCCATCATTATATCGACGTAATTGAGTTCTGTGTTTCTAAGGAATTTTGTTTCTTTCCAAAGAAAAATTAAGACGATTCGGAAAATCTGAAAAATGGTCGTCGCACGAAATTTTTTTTATTTTTTTTTTCTTTTGCTTTATTTTTAAAATCGTGGAAATTTCTTTTGGGTCAAAAAGACCCATCGTTTTATCGTCGTAATTGAATTCTGTATTTTTAAGGAATTTNAAGTGGGCCTGCTCACTCGTACCACTCGAAATTTTCCAGCGTTGGATCAAAATGTGAAACGTAAACTTAATTATTACGCTGAGACTCGAATCGTTGGAATGCAACGAAATTTTTTTCTTTTTTTTTTCTTTTTTTGCTTTATTTTCTAAATCGTGGAAATTTCTTTTGGGTCCGAAAGACCCATCATTATATCGACGTAATTGAGTTCTGTGTTTCTAAGGAATTTTGTTTCTTTCCAAAGAAAAATTAAGACGATTCGGAAAATCTGAAAAATGGTCGTCGCACGAAATTTTTTTTATTTTTTTTTTCTTTTGCTTTATTTTTAAAATCGTGGAAATTTCTTTTGGGTCAAAAAGACCCATCGTTTTATCGTCGTAATTGAATTCTGTATTTTTAAGGAATTTTGTTTCATTCCAAAGAAAAATTCAGATGATTCGGAAAATCTGAAAAATGGTCGTCGCACGAAATTTTTTTCTTTTTTTTTTGTTTTGCTTTATTTTTTAAATCATGGAAATTTCTTTTGGGTCAAAAAGACCCATCGTTTTATCGTCGTAATTGAATTCTGTATTTTTAAGGAATTTAGTTTCTTTCCAAAGAAAAATTCAGATGATTCGGAAAATCTGAAAAATGGTGATCGCACGAAATATTTTTCTTTGCATTCCAAAAACTTCGAGGTTAAAAAATTAATTAATTGGGAAACGAACCTTCAATTCGACGAGCCACTCCATGGAGGCGAGGCTGTCTTCGGTAACGGTGGAGATTCGATTGTCGCTGAGATCCAATACTTCCAGGGAGGTAAGACCCTCCAGACCAACGTACGCCATATCCGGCAATTGGTTGTGACTCAGATTGAGAAACAAGAGGTGAGGAACATTTATAAATGCGTTTGTCGCTATTCGGTGGATACGATTCTCCTGCAGCTCGGCGCTCTGGAGCAACGGCAAGTCGCTGAAAGCTCCGCCGGGTATACTCTGGTTCAGTAAACATTTTACCACATTTTTCAAAATCTTACAAAAAATTCAGTCGTTCTACTAAAAATTTAGTAATTTTCGCGGAAATTCAGGAATTGAAATGAAAATTTTGTAATTTTATGGAAAATTCTGCAATTTTATTAAAAAATTTGTAATTTTATTAAAAAATTTGCAATTTTATTTCAAAATTTGCAATTTTATTTCAAAATTTGTAATTTTATTAAAAATTTTGTAATTTTATTAAAAATTTTGTAATTTTATTCCAAATTTTGTAATTTTATTCAAAATTTTGTAATTTTATTCAAAATTTTGCAGTTTTATTCAAAATTCTGTAATTTTATTCAAAATTTTGTAATTTTATTCAAAATTTTGTAATTTTATTCAAAATTTTGCAGCTTTATTCAAAATTTTGCAATTTTATTCAAAATTTTGAAATTTTATTAAAAAATTTGGAATTTTATTCAAAAATTCGAGATTTTATTCAAAAATTTGTAATTTTATCAAAAATTTTGTAATTTTACTCCGAATTTTGAAATTTTATCCAAAATTTTGTAATTTTATTGAAAAATTTTGTATTTTTATTCAAAATTTTGTAATTTTATTGAAAAATTTTGCAATTTTATTCAAAATTTTGTAATTTTATTCAAAATTTTCGACACAATTGTCTCTGCTCATAAAAACGTGCAGTTTTTTCTTACCGTCAAGCGATTTCTTCCAAGTCGTAAGGACTGTAGTTCCGGAAGAGATCTAATGGCGTTTTTTTCAATGAATCGGAGCTCGTTGCTCTCGAGATCGATGAAGGTTAAACGGGGCAATCTATCGAAAGCTCCTTCGCGTAGTTCCTTTATACGATTTCTCACCAGTCGCAGTTCCAACAACGAAGACAAACTGCTCAATGTTTCGGGCGAGAGAATGTTAAGTTTGTTGAAACTGAGATCGAGAACCCGTAGGGCTTTCAGGCCGTGCAGGGAGGCCGGAAGTTCGATCAAGCCGTTGTGAGAGACGTACAGTTCCCTCAGATCTCTGCAGTCATTGTTTACACGTCAATTGCATTATCGAGACACGGAGACGAGGCAAAAACTTGAATAAAACTTAATTTTAATTAAACTTAATTTCAAATTAAACTTAATTTCAAATTAAACTTAATTTTAATTAAAGTGAATTTTAAATTCAAGTTAATTTGCAATTAAAATTAATTTTAAATTAAAATTTAATTAAAATTGATTTTCAATTAAAATTAATTTTAAATTGAAGTTAATTTTAAATTAAAGTTAATTTTAAACTAAAGTTCATTTCAAATTAAAATTAATTTGAATTAAACTGAATTTTAAATTCAAGTTAATTTCAAATTAAAATTAATTTTAAATTAAAATTTAATTAAAATTGATTTTCAATTAAAATTAATTTTAAATTAAAGTTAATTTTAAATTAAAGTCAATTCTAAATTAAAGTTAATTTTAAATTAAAGTTAATTTTAAACAAAAGTTAATTTTAAACTAAAGTTAATTTTAAACTAAAGTTAATTTTAAATTAAAGTTTATTTTAAACTAAAGTTTATTTTAAATTGAAGTTAATTTTAAATTAAAGTTTATTTTAAACTAAAGTTAATTTAAATTAAAGTTAATTTTAAATTAAAGTTAATTTTAAATTAAAGTTAATTTTAAATTAAAGTTAATTTTAAATTAAAGTTAATTTTGAATTAAAGTTATTTTTAAATTGAAGTTAAATTTAAACTAAAGTTAATTTTAAATGGAAGTTAAATTTAAGTTGGAGTTCAATTTAAATTAAAAAAAAAAAAATTGGTAACGAACCTCGTGGCGGAAAAAGTAGCGTGGGGTATCTGGGCCAAACGATTTCTGCTGAGATCGAGTTTTCCGAGCTGCGAATTATCTTTGAAGAGATCCGGCCTGATAATCTCGATACGATTTCCACGAAGATCGAGATCCACGAGATTGACGAGAGGCTGGAGACTCCGCCCGTGGAGCGAAACGATTCTGTTGTATCCGAGGTCCAGATATTCGAGTCTGGCCAAACGATCGAATGCTCGATCGTCGATTATCGCGAGAGAATTGTAGGCCAAGTTTAGTCTCTTCAAATTCGTCAAATCGCTTAACGTTCCCGGCTGAATTCTTTCGATTCCATTCGCGCTCAGATCCAACGTACTCAACGTCGGCAAAGCCAAGTAACGCGTCTCCCGCGAAGGCAACACCACGATCCTATTCATTGCCAAATGCAAATGCTCAATGCTCCTCGGCAAACCCGGCACCATCTCGATCAAACGGTTCCAACCGAGATCCAGCTCGTACAACGACAACAAATTACGAAACGTCAGCGGATGGATCGTCGATAATGCGTTTCCCGACATGTTTATATGCTCCAGCGCTGGCGTTCTCATCAAAGAATCTATCTCGATCGTACCGATCCCATTCCCACTCAAATCCAGACGTCGCAGGTTCGGCAAATTCAACAACAAACGAGACTCCAAACGGCGGAAATAATTCTCCGACAAATCCAAACCCTGCACCCGCCCGATCAACATTCAATTTTATTTCAAAACGTGCCAAATCATTGACGAGCTTCAAAGTAAAAAATTGAGAAGAAAAAAACATTTCGTAAAAAAAAAAATTACGAGAAAATGCACGAAAAGAAAAAATTAATTTAAAAAATTCTTATCGGAAAGCAACTGAACGATTTTCAAAGATTAAAAAATTCAAAAGCTGCATGTCGAGAAATGAAAATAAAGAAACGAAATTAAAAGCGAAAATGTAAAACGAATAGGAACGAAAAATAAGGAAAGAAAGAAAAAGAATGAAAATAAATCTGATCGGTAATCAAATCAACGTTCGAAAGTTTCAAAAGTTCAAAAGTTGAATGTCAAGAAGTGAAGAAAAAAAAAGTATAGAATGAAAAATTGAAAGGAACGAGAAACGAATGGGAACAGAAAAATAAAGAAAAGAGAAGAAAATAAAATGAAAAGTAAAGAAATCTTATCGGTAATCGAATGAACGTTCGAAAGTTTCAAAAGTTCAAAATGTCAAGAAGTGAAGAAAAAAAAATTGAAAGGAACGAGAAACGAACGGGAACAGAAAAATGAAGAAAATTAAATAAAACGTAAAGAAATCGTATCGATAATCGAACGAACGTTAAAAGTTTCAAAAGTTAAATGTCAAGACGTGAATTCAAAAAAAATATAGAATGAAAAATTGAAAGGAACGAGAAACGAATGGAAACAGAAAAATAAAGGAAAGAATAGAAAATAAAATAAAAAGTAAAGAAATCTTATCGGTAATCGAATGAACGTTCGAAAGTCTCAAAAGTTCAAAATGTCAAGAAGTGGAGGAAAAAAAAAAATTGAAAGGAACGAGAAACGAACGGGAACAGAAAAATGAAGAAAATTAAATAAAACGTAAAGAAATCGTATCGATAATCGAACGATCATTGAAAAGTTTCAAAAGTTCAAAAATTAAATGTCGAGACGTGAGAAAAACGAAAAAAATAAAAAAAAATAAAAAAATTGTTATAAAAATTGCTGAGGAAACTGAATCAATTAAAAAATCAAAACGAAGGGCAACTGACCTTCAACCCAGGCAGATTCCAGAAGGGTGTTTCCAAGAGATTGTTGAGCGAGTTGTTGCGTAGCCGGAGTTCCCTCAGGGCAGGCATCCCGACGAAAGAGTTTCGTTGTAAGAAGCTGAGTCGGTTATGATCGAGATGAAGGCGTTCGAGAGTGGCATGCCCGGGTAGTGCGCCGTAGGGAATTTCCTCGAGGAGGTTATGACTGAGGTCGAGAAACTTGAGGCCCGGGAGAGCCTCGAGAATGGCTCGCAATTCGGTAAAGTGTCGTATCTCGTTGCCGATCAGCCAGATTTCTTCGAGGAGAGAATTGGGTGGAACGGCGACGCCCGTAACGCCGGGGGCTGGGGCGCGTTGCAAAAAGAATTCCGGGCTCACATGTCGCAGCCGATTGTGGCTGAGGTCGAGAACGCGAAGATTTACCAATCGTTGAAAAGCTCCCGCGGATATTTCGCTTATTAAATTTTGGGCAATGGTCAAACGATTTATCGAGGGATTGTCGACGAAGCTCGATTCCCCGAGACGAGAAATTCGATTTCCATTTAAATTGAGACTCGAGAGACTCGGCAGATCGACGATAACGCGACCGACGATCGAAGCCTCTTCGATCGCGTTCTTCGTCAGATGAATCTCTCGGAGTTCGGGCAAGTCGATCATCGCTCGTGGGTGAATCCAAGAGACTGCTGTGTCGCTGATATTGAGGAGAGACAATCGTGGCAAGTTTCTCAACAAGCCAGCCTCCAATCGCGACAAACGGGGACTCCCGAAAACGTGCAGTTGCTCCAAATTTGGCAAATTACGAAAATTCATCGGCGACAGTTCCAACAGAGAAGGCGAATTCACTTGCAGATACCGGAGTTTCGAGAGCCCCGTAAAACGTGGCAATCTCTTCATCGATCTACTCTGCAACGTTATCGCTTCCAAACCCCCCAAATTCTCGAGGCTGTCGATCGGCAACGATCGCAAATCTGGCTCCACGATAAACAGCTCGAGCAACGAATCGTGCAAACCCTCTAACCAACTCGACGACACTCTCTCCAGACGATTGTTACGCAGCATCAATCGCAAAACCCGAAGACTCGTAAACACATTCCCTGGCAAACTTGGCAAATTGTTGTTCTCCAGGATCAATTCGTCCACCGGACGCGTCACGTAATGACTCACCGCTTTCAGACCCTCCAGCACGCTCGGCAGTTCGCTGTGACTGCACCTGCGTTCGTCCTCTCGTTAAATTCACAAATTCACAAAAAATACACAAAGCTTCGGGGAAGGCGAGCAATTCGGGCAAAAAAAGTGCAATTTCTTTTCGTTCGAGTGTCAAAAATTTGTTAATTCTTACGTCTATGCCAATGAAAGAAATTTTTTATTTTGGGGTCGTGAGAAATTTACTCTCCGCGGATCCCACGATTTTTTATCGCGCTCGGGACGATATGCGGATCCTTTTCGTCCTGCGACTTGGGATCTCACGCATTTGGAGAGAAATAATTCCGAAATACTCTCCATTGAGTCTACTTTGACGTTCCAGAGTTTTTATCGTCGTTGCATTTATTTATTTGTAAATAAAACGTTTTAAAATCAAGATTTTCGAAAAAAAAGTTGTCGCTCGGGTCAGAGAGACCCACGTGATCCACGGAGGGTTAATTCACTCAATTTTTAGTCCCTGCTCAATAAACCAACGTCCTTTTCGTCCTGCGACTCATATCTCACGCATTTCGAGAGAAAAAAATGTGAAAAAATTCTGGAATACTCTCCATCGAGTCTACTTTGAGGTCCCGTAGTTTTTATCGTCGTTGCATTTGTTTATTTGTAAATAAAACGTTTTAAAATCAAGATTTTCGAAAAAAAAGTTGTCACTCGGGTCAGGGAGACCCACGTGATCCACGGAGGGTTAATTTACTCAATTTTTAGTCCCTGCTCGATTAACCAACGTCCTTTTCGTCCTGCGACTCATATCTCACGCATTTCGGGAGAAAAAAATGTGAAAAAATTCTGGAATACTCTCCATTGAGTCTACTTCGCGGTTCCATAATTTTTATCGTCGCTGCATTTGTTTATTTATAAATAAAACGTTTCAAAATTAAGATTTTCGAAAAAAATTGTTGCTCGGGTCAAAAAGACCCGTATGACCCGCAAAGGGTCAAGATTTCCCGTTCCTCCTCCCCTATCCAACCCACAAGAAGCCTAAATGCTGTCTGCCCAACTCACCATATTTGGAATTCCATGCCTCGCGTGGAGCATCGACAAGGCAATATTTTTTCCTGCGCCGGGCATCCGTGCTCCTGCATCATCGTTTGAGCCTGGGCAACGCGGCCAACGAGACACGCCGTCAACATACATGACGCTAACGTCACCAACAACCAAGATCCACCTTCCGGTGGTTTACCCATCGCGCATTTGTAACAGGTCCTTAAAAACGACCGCACGCAATTCTTTTCGTCCCTTCGTCCTTTCCGCGATGCAAATGCCAATCGCTCGGTACCAGCTCGTATTATGGAAATTTCCGAAGGATTTCCAACCCCCGTGACATGTCCTGAGAGCCGAGAAAAAAAAAATACATCGCGGATAAACACGAAAATCGAAAAACGGCGTCGGCATGAAATTTCGAGATTTTTCCGTCGCGCTTCCCCGCCGTTTTTTCTCGCTTCGACCATTTCGGGAGCGTACGAACTTTGGGCCCATTTAAAATGTCGCAATAAATAATTGAGCCCGCTCGCTCAGTCCCGCAACTTTCGCAATTCGATCCTTTTTCACGCTGGAAGGCCCTTCGAGTGGAAAAACTCATGAAACCTCCGCGGGATGCACAACCGTGCGTAGGAAAAAACAAAGAAATCAAGAATTTACTAACTCGCTCGTCGCGTATACAATTTTTTTAACACGTACACGCGACGCTCGACGCACGTCACGGTCGCCAACTACTAAAATTGTTGACGGGCCGCGTACCGTAATAAGCGGAGCCAAAGACCGCTAGGACAATCAACGACCGCCATAACAATTATAACAGAAAACCCTCCATACGCCCAACCATACTGCTCGTGCACACTCGCGTGCATCCACACGACGTTTCCAATTTTCGTCAAAATCTCGTGAAAATATATATCATTTTCTTCAATTATTCATTTATTTACTAAGAATTTTAACGAATTCAATAAATTTAGATAATTCATGAAATATCTCACGAATTTATATTACGCAGCGACTCAATTAAACACACTCTCGTATACTTCCCAACGACGTTTCTGATTTTCGCCAAAATCTCATGAAAGTTTATCATTTTCTTCATTTATTTACAAAGAATTTCAACAAATTCAATAAATTTAGCGAATTAATGAAATATCTCACGAATTGATATTACGCAGCGACTCAATTAAACACACTCTCGTATACGTCCCAACGACGTTTCTGATTTTCGCCAAAATCTCATGAAAGTTTATCATTTTCTTCATTTATTTACAAAGAATTTTAACGAATTCAATAAATTTAGATAATTAATGAAATATCTCACGAATTTATATTACGCGGCGACTCAATTGTGCAGATTCCCGTCCATCCGCACGATGTTTCCAATTTTCGTCAAAATCTCATGAAAATTAATCATTTTTTTTAATTATCTAAAACGAATTTAATGAATTTAGCGAATTAATGAAATATCTCACGAATTTATATTACGCGGCGACTCAATTGTGCAGATTCCCGTCCATCCGCACGATGTTTCCAATTTTCGTCAACATCTTATGAAAATTAATCATTTTCTTTAATTATCTAAAACGAATTTAATGAATTTAGCGAATTAATGAAATATCTCACGAATTTATATTACGCAGCGACTCGATTGTGCAGATTCCCATCCATCCACACGATGTTTCCAATTTTCGTCAAAATCTCAAGAAAATTAATCATTTTTTTTAATTATCTAAAACGAATTTAATGGATTTAGCGAATTAATGAAATATCTCACGAATTTATATTACGCAGCGACTCAATTGTGTAAATTCGCGTACGTCCCAACGAAGTTTTTGATTTTTCGTCAAAATTTCACGAAAATTAATAATTTTCTTTATAATCAGTCAAATGATTTAATTTTATTAACATCCTCGGATCGCGTGTTCGTCGACACACGACGTTTTCAATTTTCGTCAAAATCTCATGAAAGTTTATCATTTTCTTCAATTATCTAAAAAAAAAAAAAATGTCAACGAATTAAATGAATTTCGCCAATTAACGAAAAATCTCGCGCATTAATTACGCGACGTCTCGATCACCGGGAATGAAAAAAAAACGTGAAAAGTCCGCGAGGAAGAGCAAGAATTGTGAAAGTCGTAGCGAGTCCAGGAAAGATCGTGAGAGAGACCGAAAGCGTTTGTAAGCGAATAAACGCGTCCGAGTACGACGAGGAAGTATAATAATCCTGGCGCGAGGCGTTCCGTATCTTTCGTCCTCCTCCTGCTTCGAATCTTTGACCGGAACCCCGCGAGTTCGAACGAGAGTGAAAGTGATTCGTACTTCCTGCATATTTGTCCTCCCCGCCTCGTCCCTACAAAATTTAGCGATTCCGATCACCGCCTTGGCCGCATCGTCTCTCGCGTTATGCAACGTTGCATTAAGGTCGCTCGCGAGCCTCTCCGCGTATTTCCATCTGCTCCCAAGACCCTCACAATCGGAGGTCCATACAAATCCAAATCTTCGCGATCTCCCACACGCATTCCCATGCGGATACGCCTCTGCACACATCAATCACTTTTCTCAATGGAAATAAGTGACTCGAACGTTTCGCGAACCGACAGAAACGCATTTTTCCTCCCGTCGATCCGCGCCAAGCGTTTTCGACATCGAGGACGTTGTATGCGGCGAGACGATCGAATCAACAATTTTGTTTTCAATTTTTCGCTCATAAAAAATTAATCGCGAGCCAAAGTTCGTTTTAAAAAATTGTTACAAATTCACTGAAGAACAAAACTCTCGGAATCCAAAATTTTACGAGGCGATCTGTATTTTTTGAATAATAAACAAAATTTCGTTGAAATTTTTTTTTTTTTTTCTGAAAATCGTGGATCAAATTTTTTCCAAAAACGCTATCGACTAGAATTCTTCACGAGGACACGCAGGAAGACTTTCTCCATCGCCTCGAATCGCTGGATCTACGAAAACGCGTCCCAGTAACTCGGCACCACGGGGTCAAAATTTTTTTCTGTTTTTTTTTTTTTTCGTAAATGGTGGGTCGTAGTTTTTTCCAGAAACGGAAGTAACTCTCTAGAAAAATGGAATTTTTACCACACGCTCTTATGAGAAACTCTTAACGAAACTGAAAATTTCGATTTTCATAAATAAATATCTCGATAAATTTTATAAAATTGATATCTCGACTTCTGCATCGCGAAACCTCTCGGAATTGCGCAAGCTGCGAGCTATTTGCACGCTGCAAATTAGAAGGAATTCCATCGACAGAAAATTTAGCATACAACGTCCTTAATGACCGATTCAGCGCGAAACAATCGACGAGATTGTTCCACTCGACAAAGAACCGAACGAAAATCCCAATTCGCATAGTCCCTCGCCCATTTTTTCGTAATTTCCATGCAATTTCTTCAAAATCTCGAAAAAAAATTGAAAAAATTCACAACAAGCTCAAAGTATCGTCCAAAAATCCTGCAACCGTCAAATCGCATAAAAAAGTGCACAAAAACTTTATTTACCTCGTCGAAGGCGCTGCTCATTAAAAAGCACGACAAAAATTCCGAAATTACGAGTCAACGACGTCGCGAAGAACTTCTCGCATTTTCGAAGAAAAAAAAAAGTAAAAAATGTCACAACGCGAAACCTCGTGCACGCGAGTCTATTGTCTTTTGGTCAAAGGACGAATGTACACTGTGTGTTGCTTGAGAATCTTGGAGAGTACTCTCAGTCACGAGGCTCTCGCGTTACAAACCATTTTACCGAGTGCATGGAAAAAAAAGGTTTACCAAAAAATAACGAGAGAGGGAAGAGGCGCACGGGGCAGGAAAGAAAAGTCCTGTAAACACGAAATGCTCTGTGGAAAGGCACGAGTGGGGATTCTCGTAGATATATATACAAATGCACACAAGCGTCGACATGAATGTTCTATATCGTGGATGAAAGATTGCGAAGTGCTTATCCAGACACCGTGAAGAGACACGCTTCCAGGAAATCTTGCTCCCTCCCCCGCGACCCTCCACCGCCCCCAAGTACACGAGAACCATCGTCTAAATAACAAAATTAAGTGAATATATGTATTTGCGTCAACTGGCCCAGTTAGTCACCGTGTCCTCCTCAATCCTAACGAAACTTTTTTCAATATCAACCAATTTCCCGTTTCCGGTTTTCTTTCTTCCGGATTTTTCGTCTCCGATCGACAGGAACAAAAAAAATCGTGTCCTGGTCGGTCGGATCGATAAAAATTTCAATATCAACCAATTTTCCGCTTCCGGTTTTGTTTCTTCCGGATTTTTCGTCTCGGATCAGCTAAAATTAAAAAAAACTGTGCCCTGGTCAGTCGCATTGATGAAAATATGAATATAAGTCAATTTTCTATTTCCGGTTTTGTTTCTTCCGGATTTTTCGTCTCCGATCGACAGGAATAAAAAAAAATCGTGTCCTGGTCAGTCGGATCGATAAAAATTTCAATGTCAGTCAATTTTCCATTTCCGGTTTTGTTTCTTTAGGATTTTTCGTCTCGGATCAGCTAAAATTTAAAAAAATCCATGTCCTGGTTAGTCGGATCGATAAAAATTTCAATATCAACCAATTTTCCATTTCCGGTTTTGTTTCTTCCGGATTTTTCGTCTCGGATCAGCTAAAATTTAAAAAAATCTGTGTTCTGGTCAATCGCATCGATAAAAATTCGAAAATCAGTCAATTTTCCATTTCCGGTTTTGTATCTTTCGGATTTTTCGTCTCGGATCAGCTAAAATTTAAAAAAATCCATGTCCTGGTCGGTCGGATCGATAAAAATTTGAATATAAGTCAATTTTCCATTCCCGCTTTTGTTTCTCCCGGATTTTTCGTCTGGGATCGACAGGAGAAGAAAAAAAAACCTTTGGACTAAAGAAACGAGACGATGGGCTCGGGCCTGTGGGTTCAGGTATTTCGAAACGATGCGGTCCGTGGCTAGGATGCTGGTGAATCGTGGTCGAAAAAAACCGGAATTTTTGGGCAGGATGACAGAAGCAAAAGCGAGAGATTGGCCGATGGACCGCGAGCGAGGATGACGGAACGGGCAAATGGTGAGGCTCGCCGAGGTTCGAGCCCCTTTTTTCCAGCGTAAAGACGCACGCGTGAGTAATGGACTGTGCTGCGACGTACGCGATGGAAAACCGGTATCGTTGAAAAATCTGGCTGGTCGCGTCGATGAGGTAAATTATGCGCGGACCTGCTGCGTGGAAACAAACATTTTTTTTCAATCTCAGGACAAGGCCGAGGAGACTCAGAGACTCGTAAACAACCGCAGACTCGTTTTTCATTTATTTATCGTCGATTATTTTGTTTTCCAATAAACCATTCGCTCGCGATGTTTTTTTTTCGTTCGTACGATTTTTGGAATCGAAAAAAATGGGCGACGATGATTTTGGGAGACCCTGAGGTGGATGCTGCTGATCGTAACGTTAGAGACGAACGTCTCGCTCTCGTAGAAATGGAAAATACTCGCTCACCTGGAAGGGGAACGACTAACTGGTTTTGTAAAATAAAATCCAGAGCCCTAACATAATACCAGAGAGAGGAGAATAGTAATCGCTCGGTGGTTAGCGCACAGCTATCGTCTGTAGTATCCGATGGACCACGAGCAGGTATAGATCGTGGCAAACGAAGAAAACGACACGCGAAGCAACGAAAAATAAATAAAAGTTAAAAAATATAAATAAATAAATAAATCTCGACCGTTTGGCGAAACGATGTTTTGCCGAAAAGTATTGCTACGCTTGAGGGGAGCAGCACCGAGATTGCTGCATTTTCGGGGACGAGAATTCAGCACCGATACATCGCCCAGCCAACCGAGCAAGCCACCGAGAATCCTCATTACCGGTAATTCGATTATATTATTATTTTACGATCGCAACGTTTTTCTGGGTGATAGAAAATTCCCTACCGCGTGAAGCGTCGATTGCGTTCCTGGCTGAATTTTTATTCGCTTTTTTCGCGAAAAAATCGAATTTAAAACTTCGACCCCGAGATACCGGATCAACGAAACGCGTTTTCGTAATTCTGGCAATTCGAGGTTATGCAGGAAGTCTTTCTGCGTGTCCTCGAGAAGAGTTTTCGTCGATAGCGTTTTTAGAAAAAATTTTATTCGCTATTTTCCAAAAAATAAAAAATAAAAAATTTCGACCCCGAGATACCGGATCAACGAAACGCGTTTTCGTAGATCTGGCAATTCGAGGTGATGCAGGAAGTCGTCCTGCGTGTCCTCGTGAAGAGTTTTCGTCGATAGCGTTTCTAGAAAAAATTTTATTCACGATTTTCAAAAAAAAAAAAATCGTCCCTCGAAATATAACGAATTTTATTTGGACGAGCAACAGGTGGTCTGGGTCAACTAGGCACCGAGTGCGCCAAGCTGTTGCGCAAGAATTACGGCCAGGAAAACGTGATATTATCGGACATAATAAAGCCGAACGAGGAGGGTTTAGCCAACGGTCCGTTCATATTCGCCGACATTTTGGATTTCAAAGGGCTGCAAAAAATCGTGGTCAATTATCAAATCGACTGGCTCATCCACTTCAGCGCACTTTTGAGCGCCGTTGGTGAGCAAAACGTGCCGCTTGCTGTCCGCGTCAATATCGAAGGTAAAAAACAAACAAAAACCACAAGTCTCGATGAATTATCGATAAGAAACGCGACACTGACCAACGAGGACGAAATTGCACGAAGAAAACTTTTTAGAATGACAACTTGGACCGCGAAAGTGTCTGCGCATGCGCGCGCCATTGCTGCTCTCAGGGAGAAAGTATTTTGCAAGCTAGAAATTGTTCGGAACACGAGAGCCGCTCGGCTCGACGTGAAATCGTGTGACAATTACTTTTTCTTTCCATTTTCACGCGCGGCGAAACATCTGCCCGGGCGATGAAGAAATTGAAACGAAAAACCGCGGAATTTCCATGATTTTTCGTATTAAAAATGAAAAACGCGAATTGCAAACGCGAACCCGTGAATTTTGAGACTGAAATCGATCGCTAACACTTTTGAGGCTATAATCGTTCCAATTCTTTCCGCTCGAGGTATGCACAATGTTATGGAGCTCGCAAAACAGTACAACCTCCGAATATTCGTGCCTTCGACGATCGGAGCTTTCGGGCCCGATTCCCCGAGGAATCCGACGCCGAACGTGACCATTCAACGGCCTCGTACGATCTACGGCGTGAGCAAAGTCCACGCCGAACTAATGGGCGAATATTATCATCACCGCTTTGGTCTCGATTTCCGATGCTTGCGATTCCCCGGAGTCATCAGCAGCGACCCCCCGGGCGGTGGGACGACGGGTAAGCTTTAAAAATCTCGCCAAAAAATAAAAAATAAAATCGCGAGACTCGTGAACGCGATGCAGAAAAAAAAAACAAATACGAAATGTTTTTTTTCCATGGAAATGGAACACGTTTTCTCGTTAATGCGGAGAAACAATTTTCTTCGACAACTGGAGCACAAAATAAGCAACTTCGTGCGACGAATAAATTTCATAATGTCGCGCACTCGCTGTAGTAAATTTATCCCCGCAGCCAAGGACAACGCGCGCGACTGCAGCGCCGCCCACACTCGAG
>JBAJMU010000011.1:4974343-5025219 GCA_037952995.1 Hyposoter didymator
CCGGTGGCAAACGGCAACCGTTTTTTTTCGTGCCATCAAGGCAACAGCCGCACGCCCGATCCCATTGGCCGAGTCGACCGACTCGTGCGTCAGCCGTACACGTAGCACAGCTCAACGGCACAGCTGCGCCAGCTGCAGCCCGTTTAACACAGACAGACGCGCATGCGCCGCTCGTATCGTTCGTGGACACAATTTTCCGATCGAACTTTTGGCTCCGACCGAGCATTACGTTTTTCCATCGTGCCCAATGACATTTCGATTCATTCGCGTCCAAAAATTTCGAATTAAACTTCCTAACCAAATTTTCGAAGTATTTTGCGAATCCTGAAACGGAGCTGTCGGCTCTGCGGCGACATTTTTGTTCGGGGTCATTACATCCAGCGTTCCTAATCATTTGTTCGCCCCCTGCGGCACGATTCATGCATTTCTTTCGCTTTTTCTCGATATTATTCTCCATGGGCGACCATGTCGAGGCTTTTGCGTGCGAAGCGATCTCGTACACGTATCCAGTGACGCTGACGGCTCGGGCCAAACTGAGAAACCGAGTAGAGGCGCTCGAGCCGTCGAGATACCCGAGACACCGCGAGTCGTGCTCGTACACATCGCGAGCGAGAGTTTAAATAGCGTAATGAATACGTGTACCGAAGCGGCCGGCACCACGTTGACGAAACTTAACTTGGCCGCGTCGATTCATCGCTATATGTATGATAAACGGGAATATTGCGAGACTCGTTATTTTCTCGAGCTGCGCGGCGCGTCGTCGTCATTCAATCGCGATCGAAACTTGCAATTTTTACGTTTTTTTCGTCGCCTCAATATTTCAAACTTCCGACAACGTCCCTGGAGCTTGGACGTGCGTGGGACCAATCAGAAAATAGAATCGCATCGGAATCGATACGAAAATGTTTTTTTTTTTGAGGTTAGGAAAATGTCGCTTCTCGAAAAACAACAAAAGATCGTAGGAGATTACAGAGCGAACCGGACGCGATGATATTCGCGCGGCGTATCTAGTCGGTGACGTGGCTCGCGCGGCCAAAAGTATTCCGCGACTTTTGCGAGATCACGCGCGGCAACGAAAATTCCAAAGCGGAAGAGCGTTCGGTTTCGCCTTTTCCGGCAAACGGAAACGTGACAATGGGACGGAATGAATAATTGAGAAAACGATCGCGCTCGATGATTCCTGTCGAAGCGCCATTTTTTATTTTTCAATCGAGAGTCGCGCGCGTTTTAGAAAAATCATGTCGCGAGTTTCGTGTGCGATGGTGAGCGCGCGCGCTCGCGACCTCGAGCGAGGTTGCGGCAACGACGCGGAGAGCCTCGTTCCATTCACCGTGACATCCGCGCCGTCACGACCAACTTTTTATTACACTTTTTTCATGGACGAACGCGCGCTCGTTCCCGTGCCCCCGCGGTACGACGCGCATGCTCGCGCGTTGTTCCTCCTTCCCCCTGCGCGATTTCGCGTCCACAAATTCCAACTTTTCCTAAACAACGGAATGAATGGGAAAAACAAGCGTGTGGCGGGCGGTGCAGCGATTATTCGCCCGAGCGAACCGGAAATGGAGAAGCAAAAACGATCTAGACGCGTGCGCGGACGGTTTCGAGCAAATTTTTAAAGCGATCATACGAGACGCCAAGGAGAATGAACAAAAAAAAACCATTTACCGCACCGAGCCGCCGAGTGTCGAGACAACGAGAAAAAAAAAAGAAACAAGTACGATGATGAAAACGCTCGAGCCGGTTCCGAACCCAATGAAANGAGACAACGAGAAAAAAAAACAAGTACGATGATGAAAACGCTCGAGCCGGTTCCGAACCCAATGAAATTGCAAAACGTTGGCCTTTGTACGTTTCTCTCCGCCCATACGCAGCATCTTCTTGCGCACTTCCATTCCAGCTTCCCCAACAACATTTCACGCAACAACAGAAATGAATAAAGAAAAGAATAAAAAATAATAAAAATATCGTAATTATTAAAATCAGAAATAACGAAATATTACGAAAATTTATTGAAAATGACGGCATAGCGACGAGTACGAGTTTTCGCCAAATTTTATCAAATTCTTTATTTATTTATTTATTATTTTATTTATTTATTTATTATTTTATTTATTTATTATTTTATTTATTTATTTATTATTTTATTTATTTATTTATTATTTTATTTATTTATTTATCATTTTATTTATTATTTTGTTTATTTATTTATTTATTTATTTATCAAATTTTAATTTCGTGATCCAAGCTCCTTAAGCAGGATATTTAAGTACGAGAGTCGAGCACAGCGGCAGACTTTTCCCCCCGAAGAAAATGAACACGTTCGAGGCCGCGCGCACACGAATCGAAGGCCCACGCCGCCCGTGCCGCATGCAACAGCCGCTCGTAATTACGTGAGTTTGCCACGAGCCCCGAACGCTTTCAGGTACGCGCCGCGCCACCGCTCGTGTAGCTCCTTCCCACGTAACGGGTGTCGCTAAAGTCGCACCGAAAATTTACACCCTGTGTGTCTGTGTTTCGCGCGCGTGTCTCGACGTTTTCGTCGCACGCTCGGGAGCATCGAGTCGCACGCCCGATGCTGCGCATCGTCGAGCTGCCTCGCCGCCGCCGCACGCTCGGAGCCTCAATTATAAGAAAATAATGATAATAAACGAAAGAGAGTGAGACGTAGGAAAGCGGCGAGCGAAAAAGCGAAGCAGACGCTTCGTCGTCGTCGACCACCGGATGCTGCTGACGCGCGAGTGTACAACGCGCGCAGCATCTTTTCGAGAAATGCATTTTTCAGGATTCTCCACGCAACAGACTTTTTCAATGAACAAAATTACTCGCTCGAGCGTCTTTTCTTGCGCGTGCACATCGTGAGCAAATTTTTCTTTGCGAATATTCATCAATTATTCGAAATAAAAGAAAATTTCAATTTTTAGTTCGCGAAAAAGAAAATAAAGAAAAATTTTATGTCAAAGTCGCTGCATTTGTTTATTTTTGCGATTAAATCGTTTTGAGAAACAAGATTTTCGAAAAAAAAAACCGCTCGGGTCAAAAAGACCCGTGGACGGTCCGCATTGGCGTTCGCTAACAAAAAAAAACCTCCACGTAGTTTTCTAATGAAAAAGATAAAAACGCGTGACTCCGTTTTCTCGAAACATCCAAAGTTTTTGCTTCCTTTGAATTATCGACCCCCACTCACGCGATCGATCGCCTTAACGATCGAGAGACTCGAATATTTTCGCGAAAGACGATCCAATGACATGCTGATCGCTCCATAGGACTCGCGAATCGATCAAATTAATTTTTCGTGACATTGGATACGCGAAGGTGCTCACGTAAACCAGTTTTATCCTCGCACACACACACACACACGCATAAGCGAACAAGTTTAAGGCGCGACTACGAATCCGCTCGCGTTTACGATTGGGCGTAAAAATCGTGCGCCAGTTTGCCATGCGATCGAGTCGAGTATTGCGTCATCCAAAAGAAACGAAAGAAAAAAAGGGAAATAATAAAAACACACGAGATACGAGAGACGCCGCGAGTCAAGGCCTACGAACGATTCGATCATCCGCGAAAAACGAACGCTTTCATAAATGATGAATCTTTCTCACTCATTTGTTTTTATTATTACTTCGTTGCATTATTCAATCCCCGAGACCTTCGTTCTGTCCACCGAGAACTATTTTTTTCATTACGTTCGCGCGACTTTTTCCCGGGATCAAATTTTCATAGATTTTCGATGCATTCCGATCGATTTTTTCGTCGTCTCGATCGATCGCTGTCCCTCGGACAAAACTTGCCATCGAATTCCCCGATATTCCGGTCAATTTAACAAACAGACATTTTTCTTCAGTCTCCGAATAAAATATTACGAACGAACATTTGAAGGTTAGGATCGTCGTGCTCCTCGGAGCATGCGCACTCTCATGGACAACGAGCGAGACACGAAAATGATGATGAAATAACGTGAAAAAAAAAGCCAGAGACTGCGTACGTGTGAGCAACAACGTGCGATTGTTGCCATACGCTTTAAATAATGAATCTTATCGCAATTTGGTGATAACGTGACTTCCAGAGCTTTCCGAGGCATGAGCCTGCAACGATAATAACGAAACGCCGATACGGAGGGAAAGAACGAGGGAGAGAGAAGAAAAAAGATTATGGCGCGACGCGAGCGAGCAGGCAAGTCACGTGACCGCGCGATACGACAAAATCGTTTTGAATCTGAAGGTGTAACCGTTTTTTTTTCCTTGTTCGTTGTTTCGTCACGATGCGTGCTCGCTCTGGTCGCCTCGTTTTTACGCGATAATTAAATGTCACATTGAGACAGATTTTTTTTTTTCCTCTTGGATGACGCAATCGCAGCGCGAGCTTTCGGCTCGCCCTCGACCATCGCGTTACGTTTTTTTATCGAACGCGGCGCCACTTCCGGCGCGTGGCTCCTTCCTCTTTTTCCATGCTCTCTGTCTCTCCCTCGCACGATCACTTTTTGTCGCGGATACGCGACGACGACCCTACTTCCGGTCACAGAAATCAAAATAGACGGAAAATCGAGCTGTTCTCGAAAGCTACGCTTCCTAGAGCGAATAAACGTCGCTCATGGCTATCGATGCGTTTAGCAAACGCTGCGGAGAGCAGAATAAGGAGAAGCTCGTCGAAATTTGCAAAAATCAACTTTTTGGCGAGTCAAACGTTCGTGAGAAATATCGCGGAGTCTCTTGTCCATAAAAATCGATCAGACCATCTCCTTAATCGTCTATATTCGATTTTTTTCCAAAAATATAAAAAAAAAACTAAAACGTTTCAAAAAAATGGAAAATTTCAGTCGTGGGCGTTTTTTCGAAATTACAAATAAAATCAAACGTTCGTAAGAAATATCGCCGAGTCTCTTGTTCATAAAAATCGATCAGACCATCTCCTTAATCGTCTATATTCGATTTTATTCCAAAAATATAAAAAAAAAATCCAAAACGTTTGAAAAAAATGGAAAATTTCGGTCGTGGGCGTTTTTTCGAAATTTCAAATAAAATCAAACGTTCCCAATAAACATCGGAGAGTCTCTCGCCCACAAGCATCGCCGCCAGAGCTTCTCCTTCGTCGCCGTTTTTCCAAAAACAGTAAGAAAAAGGTTGGAAAAGTAAATTCGTGCAACTGCGTCGCCCGGTCGATGTTTTCGAGCGTTTTCCAAGTCTCGGAAATGCGTGAGCCCTCGGGATCGGGGGAAGAGCTTTGTATTATTTAAAGAACCCGGAAAATGGGGATTTCCCGAGGTTCGAACGATCGTCTCAAAGGACCGGATGTTGGCATATCCGTGTGTGCTGTGCGTCTCACAGAATAATAATCGGTTTAGGCTCCACTTCCGGTTTACGATTCTCCAATCTTACGAGCATCGTAAATTATGCGTTTACGTCGCAAAACGACTTTTTCCTCCTCCCGAACAAACCAAATGTTTGTTTTACACCGAGAATCCGATTCACGCAACTTTTTTCGTCATTTTCTTCGTTTATCTCCCGGAAAAACAAATTTACGTTTTTGTCGTTTGTAGCAACAATTGGCAGCCCGTCGGAACCGTCGCTGCATATGTAATTCGGTCAACATTCGTTCACGCTGTGTTGGTGTTTACCATCGAGGCAGAAAGATCTCGCCCGTGCCATCTGTTGCGCCGGATTAACGTCGAGAAAGAAATTTCGGGAGGGGGGAGAGAGAGACGGGGCTTGTCCTCTGTCGAGAAACAGCTGGAAATTGTTCGGGCGATAACTTTCCCGAATTGACTCAATCGTCAATGTTTTTACTCGACGAAAAACAAATTTTCATTATTCGTTCGAGTGCAAACATCCTGGGAGTACATACTGGGTCAATCTGACCCGAGGCTTTTTTCGAATCGTTGTTTTTCAGTAAATCTGAATTTTTTGGTTTTTATTTGATTCAAAAAAATTGATTTTTTGACGAAAATGAAAATTAAATGTTTGGGTCAAATTGACCCAGTGTGGAATTTTTGTAATTAATGAAAAATGGAGAAAAGACGTTCCCGGAAGAGAAAATCGTCTCGTATTTTTATGGGCAGCTGTTGGGTCCGTTGCGGGGAGGGAGAAAACACGAGGAATCGGGGGGAGGATGCTGGGGCGGTTGGTAAACCGGCAGCAGCAGGTGATGCACCTTCGCGTCTCTTTTATCCCGTGCGTTTCATAACAGGCGACTGGAGCAGCACCTGGCAGCCGCGCAGGAGCCAAAGCACGTAAAACCCACGAGCCCCGATGATGCACGGACACGTGCCGACCATTTTTTTATTTCAATGACCCTGCTCGGACCTTCCCTGCAGTCATTCAATCTTCTCCTTTTCACTCGATCTCGGTTTCCTGTCAATCCGAAATAAGAATTGGACAAAAACGAGCGCATCTCGAACAGCCGGACGCGGATTTTCTCTCACGTCGCTATCGAAAACGAAGGAATTCGTCCATTCGAATGACATAACTTGGAAAATGTTTCGAGGATTGCCATTGCGATTTTCTTTAAGATTTTCTCTTTGGATTCTCAAAAAATATCTTTTTATTCTCCTGACTAAATATTGAATAAGAATCACGAGCTCTGTTCAAGAAAAAAACATAATTTCGTTGCATTCCAACGATGCAAACTTTAAGATCGTAAAAAAAATGAAAAATACGTTTTTCTATGAATTTTTCGTTCAATTTCAAAAACCATGAGAATTTTCGTACAGATTTTCTCTTTGGATTCTCAAAAAATATCTTTTTATTCTCCTGACGAAATATTGAATAAGAATCACGAGCTCTGCTCAAGAAAAAATCAGAATTTCGTTGCATTCCAACGATGCAAACTTTGAGATCGTAAAAAAAATGAAAAATACGTTTTTCTATTTATTTTTCGTTCAATTTCAAAAACCATGAGAATTTTCGAACCGATTTTCTCTTTGGATTCTCAAAAAATATCGTTTTGTTCTCCTGACGAAATATTGAATAAGAATCACGAGCTCTGCTCAAGAAAAAAACAGAATTTCGTTGCATTCCAACGATGCAAACTTTGAGATCGTAAAAAAAATGAAAAATACGTTTTTCTATTAATTTTTCGTTGAATTTCAACAACCATGAGAATTTTCGTACACATTTTTTCTTTGGATTCTCAAAAAATGTCTTTTTATTCTCCGGAGCAAATATTGGATAAGAATCACGAGCTCTGCTCAAGAAAAAAACAGAATTTCGTTGCATTCCAACGATGCAAACTTCAACATCGTTCGAGAGCAGCTTCGATAAAAAATTTCAATTATTCCGACCATTATTTGCCAACAATCGATCGTCCCCTTCTTCAGTCATATTTTTTCTACTCCTTCATCAACAATAACCACGATAATAATAATAACAACAATAACAAAATAGCGAAAAAACTTCACAACGTTTTCGTCACAATAAAAATCGATTGAGGCACCGTTTCGCGTTTGATTCGGGTCAAGGCGGATTCTCCCCAGTTTTGCAGACCTTGGAGCCTCCGGTTGTACACGAAAAATTGACTGTTACACACCGTGAAGGTCCAGAGCCGGAGCGAATCCGCGCCAGAATTAAAATTGCGTACAACCTCCTCTCTCTCTCTCCTCTTTCTTACGAAATTTCAGTTTCATGAATTACAAGACACTAGACGTGTATATATTACTCACCGGAGCTTCAGGTTCTAACGTGCGATCGTCGCTCCATCGCTCCACCCGAGGAAAAGAGGATGCGCGATCCTCGTGGCTTCCCATCGAGTTTACACGATCGCGTTATCCCAATTTCTCCGCCGTCCATTTCCATTCGCCAACGTTTTCGGTTCCTTCGATTCCCCGTCTCAAATCTTCTCCGAAAGAGTTTTGTTTCGGGATCTGACGATATCTCGCAAGCGAGCGACTCGTTTTTTACGTTCGCCATTTTTTTTCGTTTTCTTCTTCGATGAAAAGTTGTCGGGGGCCCTCTATGAGCCGCGAGCTTCAACCCACGGCCACCGCAGCGACGTTTCGTAGACCGCGCGAAAAAAAATGGCGCCTTCAGCGGGAGTGTGAAGTTTCTCATTGAAAGAAAAACGCGGGCTGTCGCAGACTGAGCCAAAGGAAAAAAAACAATGCCGTTGGAATTCACTGTGAGCAGGCAAGGGCGTCCCATGCTTCTTGACAATGGTTATGTTTATCATCTCAGTCGGGCAAACAAAAACTACGCGTGGGCGTGCAAGTTCAGCAGAAAAAAAAATTGTCGTGGACTCGTGCATACCGACTCGAGGTTGGAATCTGGTGAGTAGAATTTTTCCAGCTCTCCACAATGTTTGAAAAATTCTCATTGCTTTGACTATATTGTTTGATTTCAGGCAAAGTCTTGGACAGGATTGAGCACAACCATCCACCGAGCGAGGAGGAAATGGCGGAGGCGCTTCGAGTAGCGTCTCTACGAAAAGCCCTTCATTCCAGTTCGAAAGCAAAAACGAGACAATCACAAAAGTCGCGGTGGTCGAAGACGAACAGGGGTAACGATTTTTTCAACCGATTCGTGCATTTTTACGATTTTACGGCAAACGCGGAGCATCGAGAGTCTCCGACTCTTCACTCGATCGAAAAATTGTACAGAATGAAAAAAAAAACTCTACAAATTCCACCTTCACTCCCTTCCGTTTTTTCATGAATTTTCAGTTCACGCGGAGCCTGGAAAGGGAAAAACTTTCCAGGCTAAACAAAAGCCTTGTAAAGATCGCGACGTGGACGATTTGGTGGAATACATTACCGACGATTCGGGAGAATCGGATTCGACCATGATCATGGTCGAAGAGGAAAATCCTCGCGAGCTTACGCGGGCGGATCATTTCCCGAGATCTGATGAACCGCAACGTAAAAATCCTCCTTCCGCATCAAATGCTCGAGTTTTACCGGCGCCCAGTGACAGAGTCTCTCCGAACTCCTTAAAGATTGAGGTAAACAGAATGTAATATTTTTCCTTAACCCTTCGAGTACACACTGGGTCAATTTGACCCCGACCATTTTTTTTTTCACCGATTTTTTGGCATCGAAATTTTCATTTTCGTCAAAAAACAAATTTGCTTCCACAAAATATTGCAAAAAACGACTCTAAATGCATATCCACCGGAATTCAACGGTTTCGAAAAACGCCTCGGGTCAGATTGACCCAATATGCCGTGAAAATTCGATTTAGCAATTTTTTTTTCTCGCAACCTGAAAAATTTACGAGACTTACGAAAATAATGAGTTCAAAATAAAAATTTAGTCCATCATTATATTCGTTCTTACGGAATGTTACTGTGAATTGACCGAAACAGCTGATGCGGGATTTCCGAAGAGTCCCCATTAGTCAAATTTCGATTTTTTCACTTTTTCGCATCGCGGAGTCGCAAAATTTTGAAAAATTCAATTTTTTCAAATTTTGATTTTTGAATTTGTTTTTAATTTCAATGGGAGGCTGGGAATTGTGTTTGAGAACGATTAAGTGAGCCGAAACCAGCGGTACTGCAATGCCGGCACGACTCGTGTCCACCCTGAGCAAGCCCATGGGGTCGGACGATTTTCAAAAATCAGATTAATATTCTGGCTCTCCAATGGAGAGCGTATCAGATATTAAGCTGATAAGAACAGATACTACACTTTGATCTTAGCCATAGGCCGAGAAGCGATACTGAAAGAGAGTTCTGTGGCGTTTAAATAAAAGCCAGAGGCACGCTGTAGTCGCGAGAAACCAAACGCGATGCGGCGTCTGGTGGCGACCGCGCGTGTTAGGCGCGCGGCTCGCCACGCGCTCGGCGGTTCTCGGGCTTTTTCGTGCCGATTCGGTTCCTACTGCCTGTGCAACACGGGCATGGATATAAACGCGTGAAGGGAACATTGAGAATCGAGAAAAAATTAGCTGCCGAAGGTCCCCGAGTCGTGCGGGTGTTCCGGGTCGACCGATCCATCGGGTTGTCGAAAATTTCGAATTTTTTGATATTTGGGCTTGTTTTTTTTTCAACGCCATGTTCGAGGTTAGATTCGGGCAATTGTGAATTCAAATGAAATCAAAATTTCGTAAAAAAATGGAATAAAAAAAAAAAATTGATTAAAAATTGAAAATTCGAAATTTTTCGAGTGATAAAAAAAATGAAACTGAAATGGATTTTCAGGCAATTCAGGATGAAAATCAATTACGTCTGATCCAACGTCGCGAAGCAATTTGGCAGCAGCGAGAATTACACGCGAAAAGAATGAAGATTGCCGAAGCGGAAGAAAAATTTGTTCAATTGAAAGTTTCGAGTGCAAAGTTGTTGCACAATTTACAATTTTCGTCGTAAGAGTTGTCGGAAAACCTTCGAGATCTTTTCATGTTTTTGCATTTTCAGGTTTATCAATAAAATAACTTAAAAAAATGTGAATTTGTCTCTAATTAATAAAACTTCGAAACCCTGGCCTCCTCTTTTCGAAAGTTTTACAAAAACTCGTTTTTTTTTGCTTTTTAACGAAAAGATCGTACTCGCGTGCAATAAAATAATTCGAATAATATTCGTACGGCCCTGGACTAGTCCAGGGCTTCGTCGAAATGAATATACGGGACTGAAACTCACGCCGCTTCGACTTGAAAGATCAAGTTTGAACATGGCGGCCCAAGGATCACCAGTAAAAATGAAAGAGTTGAATTTACCGATGGCTCGAGTCAAGACGATTATGAAAAGTTCGCCGCATGTCGAAACAGTCGGTTTGGATGGTTTGTTCCTCGTGGCTAAAGCAACGGTACGTTTTACGATTGCTTTTACATAAAAATAAGACAAAACCGGCCCCCGTGTGATGGACGCTCATGCCGCCATGTTTCTTTCGCTTTTGGCGGGAGATTCGAATCGTTCGTCAGGGATCAGCAAATTCCATTGGCGGCGCTAGTGTCGACGAGCAAAAAGAATTGCAATTATTTGGCGACTTTAAAAATCTCTTTTTTGATAAATAATTATCGTTTTTTCAACATTTCTCGATTTTCCGTTCATCCCGAGAATTCTCGACTAAAAAAATTCGTTGAATTGTTGATTTTTTTGAAAATTTGATTCTTTTTCGAAAATTCAATAAAATTTCTCATTTACGATTGTAATGAATATTTTTTTTCGCAATATTTTTCAATTGCGCCTAATCCCAAGAATTCTCTATTCAAAAAATTCGTTGAATTGTTAATTTTTCGAAAATTTGATTTTTTTTTCGAAAATTCAATAAAATTCCTATTTCCGATTGTAATGAATATTTTTTTCCCAATATTTTTCAATTGCGCTTCATCCCAAGAATTCTCTATTCAAAAAATCCGTTAAATTGTTAATTTTTCGAAAATTTGATTTTTTTTTTTTTCAAAAATTCAATCGAATTTTTTACCTACCGTTGCGTTGGCTCTTGTTCAACATTTCCAAATTGTCGCCCGAGTCCGAGAGCTCTCGACCGAAAAAAAATTGCTGAATTGCGAGTTTTTTGAAAAATTGATTTTTTTTTTCGAAAAATCGTAAATTTGGGTCTCAATTCGCAGGAAATGTTTATCCAGTACTTGGCTGAGGAGGCGCATTCTCAATCGAACAAAGCGAATCAGATCGATTACAAACATCTCGCGGAAGTCGTCCAGACGAACGAGACGCTGGAATTCCTCAAAGAGATAATGCCGCGAAAAATAACAGTTCGGCAGTTCAAAGAATTGATGGCTGCGAAGGAATCGAACAACAGCAGTTCGTCCGAGACTTCGTCGTCGGATTCGGACAGCGACAGCGAGTCCGACAGCGATTCGTGCTCGGACAGCGACCAGTCGGAAAACAAGAATAACAATTCGTCCGGAAGCGAGAGCAACTCGAAGGCGAATGGAAAATCCAATTCTGGAAAAAGCGACTCGAGCACCAAGAGCGACAGCGACGCTGACAACAAAACTTAGAATTATTTATATTATTTATTACCATTTTATTATTAACTTAATAATCGTCGATCGAATGAAACTTTTTTTCTTTACGCATCGCCAGGAAATAGTTTTTATTTCATTAAAAAAATTAATCGACAAAAAAAAATTCCAATCCATTTCGTTAATTTCCATAAAAATTGCAATTTCTTTGCTTTTTTATTTCTTCCAGAAATTCTTTAGTTTCGTTTTTGAAAAATGCATGAAAATCTCTGCGGATTCTCAAGTTTTTCGTTCAAACGTCAAACTTTCGTAAATTCGTCCATTTCGTTATTTTTCATAAATATTTCAATTTCTTTGCTTTTTTTTTCGTTCCAGAAATTCTTTAGTTTCGTTTTTGAAAAATGCATGAAAATCTCTGCGGATTTCCAAGTTTTTCGTTTTGACGCAAAACTTTCGTAAATTCGACGACTTCTTCGCGAAGAATCACAATCAAAAAAATGTATTTCCTTTTTTTTCCATTATTTATTGTTCAGCCGATAATCGATCCACTCGTAATTGTCATAATTATTCTTAACAAACCTGCAAAACTGTTGGCGGACAGGTGACATGTTTGAATAAATAAAAATATTACTCTTGGTGCAATTTGGTGTAACTGGCTATTTCCTCGACGTGGTCCTCGTTCAATTTTTTAGCGAGGAAATAAATTTCAGCCAAAGCAATGACGAGGGCGCAAATGATTCCCAGGAGGAGTCTGAACCCGAAATCCAAATTTCCCACTAGCAATTCAATTCCGATGAATCCGAATGCGAAACCAGCCAAAACCGATATTACGAATTGAGCGACGGCGATCAGTTGACGATTTATTTGTTTCACTGTGGAAAAAAATAAAAATTTCATTAAATTTTGAAAAAAAAAAACGTTTTTGCATTTTTTTACTTTCGAAAACGTTCAAGATTTGAGTTCCTGAATTTTTTACTATTTTCTCTGTCAAACTTACGAGAATAATTCGGTAGCAATAATTTTTTTCGAAATTTCCATCTTTTTGGGACTTTTTTGAAACAATTTTGAAAAAATAAACGATTTTGCATTTTTTTCCATTCGAAAACGTTCGAGATTTGAGTTCCTGAATTTTTTACTATTTTCTCTGTCAAACTTACGAGAATAATTCGGTAGCAATAATTTTTTTCGAAATTTTCATCTTTTTGGTTTTTTTTTAAACAATTTTGAAAATTTTTCCATTCGAAAACGTTCAAGATTTGAGTTTTCTGGAATTTTTTACCATTTTCTTTGTCAAACTTACGAAAAAGATTAAGGCAATAATTTTTTATCGAAATTTTCATCTTTTTGGTTTTTTTTTAAACAATTTTGTAAAAATAAACCTTCTCGCATTTTTTTCCATTCGAAAACGTCAAAGGTTTGAGTTTTCTGAAATTTTTTACTATTTTCTTTGTCAAACTTACGAAAAAGATTAGGGCAATAATTTTTTTTCGAAATTTTCATCTTTTTGGTTTTTTTTTAAACAATTTTGAAAAAATCAACCTTCTCGCATTTTTTTCCATTCGAAAACGTTAAAGATTCGAGTTTCTGAAATTTTTTACTATTTTCTCTGTCAAACTTACGAAAAAGATTAGGGCAATAATTTTTTATCGAAATTTTCATCTCTTAAGAGTTTGTGGCTAGAATATGAAGAAAATTAAATTGTCCAAGATAAAATGTTACTCTGATAAGCGATGGTGTCTTCGGGAAGTCTCTTCCTGGCGGAATCGACGCCTTTGGTCATGGCGCTGTATTCTCTCGCATGTTGTTGGGACGTAAGCTTTTTGATCCTTTCCTCGAGGACTGGATCGCGAGGAGTGATTTTAGGTTCGGGCAGATTGATGTCGACGTTTTCCAGGAACTCGTGAATGTAAACTTTCTCATCGTTGGATATTCGGTATTGTTTGAGATATTGATCGAGCCATTTGACGTCGTCGAGGCTCAGCAGAATTTCGGCTTTTGCGTTTTTCGCCGATTTTTTCAAGAGGATTATGTTGTTCGGTGCATCATCGAGTTTCACGTTTTTCACGACAAACTCTGTGAGCTTGGGGCTCGGCCTGATGCTCAGCGAAGGAGATTCGATCGGTTCAACAGGCATTTTTATAGTTTCTCATTTTTTTCAACTCGAAAAAAAAATATTCAACAATTTATCGACAACGAAATTTTTTTCCCCAAATTGGCGAGAAATTCGTTCAATTAAAAAAAAAAAGATAAAAGAAGAAAAAACGAAAAAGAGATCGACGATTTTTTTCTTTTTTTTCTCCCAAAACGAAATAATTTTTTCGCCACAAGAAAAATAATTCTCGTTCAAGCTCCGATGTGAAGTTTCTTCTCCAAATCGATATAAAACTCCTTGAGCTCTTCCTCCTTTTCCTGGAACGTTCTATCGACCTTTTCACACTTTTGGCTCATGTCATTGATGAAGCATTGCCACTCGACTTTCCTTCTCTCCCGATTCTCTTCGATTTTTGTGTCCTGTGCAAAAAAAAAAAGGATTTCCTTGTAATTCTATTTTTTTTCATTATCAATAAAATCATTATTTTCCTCTAATCGCCGTGCAGACTTCACGCACGTTATAAAATCGCTCCTCTCTGTCGAGTATCCTCTCGCACATGCTCAGAGCAACGTCCGTGTTCGCCTTGAGGCTCGGCAAATGGCAATCGCCCAATTGCTCCGCTCTGTCCAATTGGCTTTGGCTCAGCTCCGTCGAGTACTCGAGAATTTTGAACAGACGCTCTACCTCGCGATCTCCTCTGCGTTCCTGAAGCGATTAGCAAAAATGAGGATCACGATCCTCAAGGACCCGAGGCTCGACGCGGCAAAAATCGTTTCTACTAAAAAAATTGTGATTCCCAAAAACTTTTCGGGCCTCGAAAACGCGTCGGGAGAAAAAAATTCTGTTTTTTTTCCGAAATCGTGTTTTCACGAGCGAGCGGAATGATTTTTGAAACCGAGGAACGCGTCGTAATGGAATTTCAATGTCCGGGGGTCATTTTGACCCGGACTCATTTTTTCGCCTTCCCATTTTCTGAGGGAGGGGAATTTTTACCGGAAGCTGCGATTTTTTGTAATTTTTTGATAAAATCGATCGACACGATCGTTCGTTCGAATGAAAAAAAGATTTTTCGTAATTACGAGTACGTTGACATTTGGGGGAAAGGATTTTATCGGGGGAATCGAGGAAATTGTTGAACGTGAGAGAAATTTTGTTTGTGTTTGTTTGAATTTTTACCTCGAATTCTCGTAGAAAATACGTGATTTCCCGATGCACGATTTTTTGTAATTTTTTGATAAAATCGATCGAGAGGTTCGTTCATTCGAATGAAAAAAAGAATTTTCGTAATTACGAGTACGTTGACATTTGGGGGAAAGGATTTTATCGGGGGAATCGAGGAAATTATTGAACGTGAGAGAAATTTTGTTTGTGTTTGTTTGAATTTTTACCTCGAATTCTCGTAGAAAATTCGTGATTTCTCCATCCACGATTTTTTGTAATTTTTTGATAAAATCGATCGAGAGGTTCGTTCATTCGAATGAAAAAAAGAATTATCGTAATAACGAGTACGTTGACATTTGGGGGAAAGGATTTTATCGGAGGAATCGAGGAAATTGTTGAACGTGAGAGAAATTTTGTTTGTGTTTGTTTGAATTTTTACCTCGAATTCTCGTAGAAAATTCGTGATTTCTCCATCCACGATTTTTTGTAATTTTTTGATAAAATCGATCGAGAGGTTCGTTCATTCGAATGAAAAAAAGAATTATCGTAATAACGAGTACGTTGACATTTGGGGGAAAGGATTTTATCGGAGGAATCGAGGAAATTGTTGAACGTGAGAGAAATTTTGTTTGTGTTTGTTTGAATTTTTACCTCGAATTCTCGTAGAAAATACGTGATTTCCCGATGCACGATTTTTTGTAATTTTTTGATAAAATCGATCGAGAGGTTCGTTCATTCGAATGAAAAAAAGAATTTTCGTAATTACGAGTACGTTGACATTTGGGGGAAAGGATTTTATCGGGGGAATCGAGGAAATTATTGAACGTGAGAGAAATTTTGTTTGTGTTTGTTTGAATTTTTACCTCGAATTCTCGTAGAAAATACGTGATTTCCCGATGCACGATTTTTTGTAATTTTTTGATAAAATCGATCGAGAGGTTCGTTCATTCGAATGAAAAAAAGAATTTTCGTAATTACGAGTACGTTGACATTTGGGGGAAAGGATTTTATCGGGGGAATCGAGGAAATTATTGAATGAGAGAAATTTTGTTTGAATTTTTACCTCGAACTCTCGTAGAAAATACGTGATTTCTCCATGCACGAATGGTCGGTGATCAAAGAGTCTGCCCCAGATTTCGCCAATATCTACGAAGACACACACACACACGAATTAGCGAATGATTAACCAGAAAAAAGACGACGAATTGTCGACAATCGTGAGTCTAGGGCGTCGTGAAATTCTCTGTTTCTTCGTCCTGGCTTTTGAATAATTATTATATCGAGAGCAAACATTGAATTGTCACACCTTTTATAACGGACGCCATATCCAGCTAAAAAATCTTGGCTCGATCAGCTGATCAACTGTCCAAACTCCGCGCACCATTAGCGGGAAATTCAAACGCGACGTTTTGAACCGGGCACGATGATTGAGGCCGAAAAAAGACTCTGGGTCAATATGACCCGGTTCGGTAATGGAGATACTTCGAGGGTTTTATTTCGTGCACAAAAAAAAAATACATCGATTTAGTAACGTCATATTTTTATTAATTATTCGAGAAAAGTTTCCAATGGAAAATCTTTGGAAATATTTGCTCCATTTCTCTCGTTTCTCCTCCTTTTTTTTTCTCATTCTACGTGTCAACGCGAAGAGGACAAAAAAATATTGAACAATTGGGGGAAAAAAATGAAAACGAAGGAAAACGAAGTGACGCATTTGCGTGGAAAGTCATTGCGATATTTCCACATTATTTTTTACCTTTTTTCGGAAAAAGCTTCGCAGTCAGCAACACTGCGTGTCAAAGTGTGTAAAATATCAGATATTTTGCCTGCTTGTCATCGCTTTTCGCTCTAAATGTTTAGAGACGAAAAAAAAACAATAATTACGAAAAAAAAAATTGAAAAGTGAAGGAAATTGGAAACTTGGCATTTGGGTGGGAATTCCTTGCGATATTTCCACGTGATTTTTCTCCTTTTTTCGAAAAAAGCTCCGCAATGAAAAATACTGCGTGCCAAAGCGTAAAATATCAGATATTTTGCCTGCTTGTCATCGCTTTTCGCTCTAAATGTTTAGAGACGAAAAAAAACAATAATTAAGAAAAATAAATGGAAAAGTGAAGGAAATTGGAAACTTGGCATTTGGGTGGGAATTCCTGGCGATATTTCCACGTGATTTTTCTCCTTTCTTCGAAAAAAGCTCCGCAATGAAAAAAACTGCGTGCCAAAGCGTAAAATATGAGCAATTTTCTGTTTCATACTTTCCGCTCTAATTGCTTGATAATTGAGGAAGAAAAAAATGGGAAAATAAAGGATATTAGGAACTAAGCGATTGGGTGGAAGCGCCAAATGATTTTTTCATCGATCACTATTTTGTTTTTCTTGTTTTTAAAAATACGCGACAATAATTATTCTCCTCGCTTCTCAACAAGATTTCTTTCCAATGATCCGTGGCTCGTCCCTGGAGAACTCATCCTCTTCGTAATTTCCTGAGAAAAAAAAATAAAAAAAAAATAAAAAATCAAAAAACAAAAAATTCGTTAATTTTTTAGTCTCTCGAGAGTTTTTTTTTTTAAATTCGTTTGATCGAGTGTCTTACTTTCCTAAACTTGGCTCCTGCAAGTTTCGCGGTGCTTTCTGACGTTTGGGACGCCCTCGAACCGTAACTGCTGCCTGCTCGATCGAACTCGCTCCGTTGCTTACTTCCGAGTCGTTCGACGGATTCGTTGATCGTCCGGTTTTCCTTTTTTGGAGAATAAAAAAACAAATAAATGAATTTTTTTTTTCTTTTTTTTAATCGAACGGTGTTTGAAATGTTGTTTTTCGATTTTTGAAATTTGAGGAAAGCGTTAGTTCAGAAATTTTTAGAGTTAACTCGCAAAATTGGGTGGAAAAATCAATTTTTCTTGAAAAATCAATTTTTCTCGAAAAACTTGTTTCTCTTTTTTTTTTAATTTTCTCGAAAAATTGTTCAATTGTATTTTACGGTTTTTTATAATTGAAATTTTCTTCTAACAGGAATATCGAGAGTTTCTTCATTTTTGAATGTGAGAAATAAATGAAACGGTAAAAAGTGAATTGTTTTTTTTTCCATACCCATGGTCGTCGTCGGATTGTCGCCTTTCGGGGGAAACGGAACTCTTGGCGATGCTGTCGTCCTTGAGTTTGAGGAGCACGACTTTGGCGGAGCTCGGATCTTTGGTCCTGAGGGAGCGTTTGCTTTTAGATTTCTTGTGAGTGGACGAGTGATCGGAATCGCTGGGGGACTCGAGGACGAAAAGGCGAGGATTTCTGCGGTGGATTTTGCGTCGCGTGGGGCAAAAATCCTCGTGATCGTCGAGCTCGTAGCCTGGGCGTTCGGCGGCCAGGCTCCGCTCGGAAAGCTCAGAATTGTCCACGAAGGAAGGCGCAGCAGCTGGAGAATCGAATTTGCGTCGCGCGTGAGAGAAACTTTGCTGCTCGTCGTGCTCGGATCTCGCTCGTTGGGGGATCGGGCTCGGCTCGAAAACTTCGGTGTTGTCCATCAAAGGAGGCGGGGCTGTTGGGTGTAAATACACAGTCTCGTCGTCAGGGTCAACGATCGGTCGACAAAAGGTCAAATTGTTGAAATTTTGAGTTTGCACGGTTTGGATATTTGCGGTTATTTCCGGTTCGGGAACTTGGACTTCCGGTGCCTTTGCGATCGGGCTTTCGATAACGGGAAGGACGAGATCGTTGATCCCGAAATTATAATTTTTCGGTGGCCCCTTTCGCCAGAGCAGCGTAAAGTCTTCCGTGTCGTCGCAGCGGCTGCCACGTTTCCGCGTTACGAACATTGGCAAATTCATGTCCGTACGCATATCCTCGTCGTCCTCCTCCTCCTCCTCGAAATTTCGATGTTCCTCGGAATCTCGATCCCTCCGAGGCGACGACGACGGCGTTGCGGCTTCCAAATCGTTCAATAACCAGCTCGGCCCCTCCAACGGATCCTCCGAATCTCGCCGCCGCACCGACGAACCTTCTCGCTTCGTTTTCGAAGCCGAACTTGCATTTTCCATCGAATCTCGCGGCCCCGACTCCAACGACGAATTTTCCTCCGGCGCGGCAGGACTTTCGGGCGAGACTCTCGAAGCCCCGCGCTCCATTTCGCTCGAAGCGTCCAGTAACTGCGGATTCAACATTTTTTCTCATAAAAACCATTTTTTCCATGAAAATTTCGATCGAGTGTAAAGAATTTTTTAATCAACGAATTTTTTCAGTTTTTAACGTTTTTTTTCGCACCGTACGGACGTTGACGGTTTGGGCGTTGTGCAAAAGTCGCGAAACATCGTGAAGCGAAACTCTCGGACTCCGGAGACTCTCGTCGTTGCTTGTCCGGACTGGAGAAACGTTGGACCTCTCGGAAGATCGCCGTAACGAACGACGCCGCGAATTTCTCACCCCACGACCGCTCGAGCGACGCGGACTCTCATCTAAAATTGAGAAATTCAAAATTCTTCATTTGCTAATTTAGTTATTATGATTGTTGCGAAAATTGACTATTTACCGCTTGTCCTGAGCGTCCGACGCAAACGTTCTGGCATTCTATTTACTCGCCTGGAAACCTGAAATGCAAAAAACAAAAAAAAGTTGCTAAATTCGACGTTTTTGAATAATTATCAATAGATTTTTCCAATTTTTCAATAAATCTTTAAATTATTGTGAGAAATTCTTCGCCAGTTGTGTCAAAAAATTCATTCCATCCCTAGAATTAATTTTTCTACGATGTTGAAGTTTGCATCGTTCGAATGCAACGAAATTCTGTTTTTTTCTCGAGCAGAGCTCGTGATTCTTATTCAATATTTGCTCAGGAGAAGAAATCAATATTTTTTGAGAATCCAAAGAGAAAATCGGTACGAAAATTCTCATGGTTCTTGAAATTTAACGAAAAATTAATAGAAAAACGTATTTTTCATTTTTTTTACGATCTTAAAGTTTGCATCGTTGGAATGCAACGAGATTCTGATTTTTTCTCGAGCAGAGCTCGTGATTCTTATTCAATATTTGCTCAGGAGAAGAAAACAATATTTTTCGAGGATCCAAAGAAAAAATCTCCACGAAAATTCTCATAGTTTTTAAAATTGAACAGAAAATGCATAGAAAAACGTATTTTTCGTTGGACCTCAACGTAGCCGACTCCAGTACCATATTTTTCTCTCCCTCGGAAACAAAAAATTGTACTCACGCAATTGAGGGTTCTGGGGACCGGAGCCTGAGCAGGGGAGGCTGAACGTCGGTTATCTGGACTTTGCTCCGTCGGCGTTTCTGACTCTTGAATATCGCTCAAATTCAAACGACCACGATCTCTTAATTCTCCCTGTAAATTGAGCCTGCTCAAATTAATTGTCGGTTTCGTTATCGTGTGGCCACTGACCATGGGCTGGACGACACCACGAGCTGGTGATTTTCCGGACAGTATTCGATTCGAATCTCTGCCTGAGGATTCCATTCAGCATTCGTTTTGACAATCGTATAAAAAAAAGGAAAAAAAAACAATGTAAAAAATTGCTAAAAATTCGTTTTCCATGCGGCACGTTCCTTTCTATTTTTTGCTTGCCAACAAATTTCTACTTCCCTTTTTTTTCGGACGTACCGAGCGGAGAAAAATATTCATGAAACGAGTGAATATAAAAATTTCTTACGATCTGTGGCGCTCGTCGATTTCCTTGGCGTAAATTTCGGCATGTTGACGAATTGCTGACACGAAACTATCGTGTTCGTGATGTAATTCGTCGCGTTCACACACAGCCCCAGAGAATCTTTTGCATTTTTCAGGACACTGGATATTATGTCCTTGAACATGAGAAACAACGTACCAACGATTAAATCCATTAATCCTTTAAATTTCAATTTGTTTAATTAGTTGAGTCTCTAATTTCGAAAAAAAAAAATTTCTCCAAATTTTCGACTTTAAGGACCAAAAATCTCTTGAAGAGTTTGTCAAAAAATGGAAAATCTTTGAAAAAACAATTAGCAAGTTTGCAATCGTAGAAATTATCGATTTTTTGAAATTTATCCTCGTCAGCTAACGACGATTCGAAAAAAAACGATTTTTAATAACAATTTCGTGCGGAATTTTTTTACGACTTGGCTCTCAGACACACGGGACTCGTCGTTAGCGTTTGAGGAGTAACGAATTGTGAGATTATTCGGTTTTGAGTTAACTTACGTCACGTCTGTTGCAAGCGACTTGCAGTTCTTGAACTTGGCTGACGAGGGCCAAATTCTCAGAGAACAAGTATTGGTTCTCTTGTTTCAAATTGGACAGAGCTTTGGCCAGAGCATTGTTGTTGCCTTTTACGTTTTCGTACACTGCGGCAACGAGAATGAGAAAAAAATGAAATGTCGCGTCGAGAACGAAGTTTGCGTCGTTGGGAAGCGACAAAATTGTGTTTTTTTCGTGAGCAGAGCTCAGGATTCTCATCAGGAAAGTAAAACGATATTTTTTGTGGATCGGAAGCAAAAATCGGCACGAAAATTTTCATGGTTTTTGAAAATAAATAAACAATTTATGTAAAACGCAATTTTCGGGAGCTCGACGTTGCGAACTCGAGTGTCACATTTTTTTATTGACGTTGCAACTCGAATCGTTGGAATTCAATGAAATTCTGTTTTTCCCTCTTTGGGATTTATTATTCGTATGATTTTTATGCATAACACGGTCACGATGATAAATCGATCGATTTTTGCGAGCCGAAAAGTTTATCGACCCGATAATTGTTAATGATTTTCAAAATTAAAGAAAACATCGATTAAGAGAAATATTTATCGTATTTTTCGTTGCGTCTCAACGTTGCGAGCTTCAGTGCCATTTGTTGAGATCGTGTCGATGGGAAAATGTTTACGATCGCAAAGTTCGCATCGTCGAAATGCAACGAAAACTGCATCGTTAATTTTTCATGTGTTTTTGTCAACGACGTGTTTTGCTGCCATTGGGAAACTGAATTTACGAGAAAATTTGCAACGACCAAATAAACTTTCGAATTAAATGAATGAAAAATATTTTTTTGGCTGCTTTCCAAATCTGCAAACTTCTGGGTAATGAATATTTTATTGGGAAAGTGGAGACTCACGAGGTTTGTACGATCTTTTGTTGTAAAACGATTTTTTCGCCAGTGTTGAGCGTTTTGCCAAAGTCGTTGGTCGTTTCAGTCTTCGATTTCTTGGCAGGCCTGACATTTTGTCGGAAATACTCAATTCCCGACGTACTGGGAACGCGGTTTCTTTTTACTTTCAATTATTCACTGCACAATGTTGAAAAAATACGCATCGATGCGATACAGAAGGTTCGCGACGACCACAGTACGCACTCGCGAACAAACCGTTCGTCTGTCGTCAACGAATTCTCCGAAATTCCGAGCTGACGAATGAGACATGAGGTTATGCTCAACGGCCTCACGCACGGTGACTGAAGACGCGCTGAAAAGGAAACGACTCGCAGCGCCAATTTCCCCCACCCTGACGAGATGCGAAAATGTAAACGAAGTGGCGTCGTCGCGTGGCGGTTGTTCGAAGCACCGAGAAGCGCATATATACAGCAAAAATCCGTCGTCTGTATCCTCGATGATGGCGTCTCCGCGTTAAACGTCAAAATTGCCAGTTTCTGAATGTCTCTCGTTGTGTTTTTAAACAAATAAATTCGCGCACAATCTCCAGCGACGTAGATCGTAGTTTTTCGTGATAAATTAGTGAAAATGGCGCTTCATCGTTATACTCACGCTGTTCTTTGCCGAATTCCTCTCTCGTTGCGCACCAGGGGCGAGGTCGAGCTCGACGAAGCGAGAAAACAACACTTGGCACTTGCCGAACTTTTGCGCGAGATCGGAATCGATGTTGTCGAGATGCCACCCGACGAAGATTCGCCTCTGTGTCCTTTCGTCGACGACGTCGCGATTGTCTGCAACGGGACTGCTCTCATCGCACGTCCCGCGGAACCCTCGAGGCTCAAAGAGGTAACGTGCCAAAAAAAAACACAAACCCTCGTTGTTGCTGCTATCCGAGCCTTTTGCTGGCGTCTCTTTGAACGTAACTCGAGCACGCGTGCATAAACGTGCTCAAAAGTAGAATAACGCGATGTTCATGCATTTTCGCAGCTTGTGCAACTTTTTTTTTCCCGGAAACTCTCCAAATCGATATTTCTTATTGATCAATGACATCGAAGTTTCTAACCTAAAAATTCTTCGCTTGTTTACGATAAAAATGGCGTTATTATTGTGAATTTTCAATAACAATCGCGCAGCAGCAAACCTGGAGCTCGAGAGCAGGTTTTTCGTCAGTACAATTTCCTACAGTTCGGAAAACACATTTCGCGACTAGTTTCGTGCGAAATTATCGGTCCAGATTCCAGGACGATCTTAACCTCAAAAATCTCTTTCCTTACGAACCCCCCGATCAGTAAAAATCCCTCTCGTCATAAATTTTGTTGTTTCTCACGTAAAAATGATTCCTTTTTAGATCGAGACCATTCGAGCTGTTCTCAAAAAAGAATTAGACATTCCGCTGGTCGAAATAGCGGACAAGAACGCTCGGCTGGACGGCGGAGACGTTTTGTTCACTGGTAAATAGTTAATTCATCTCGATAATTGAAAAATACTCAACCAAGTAACGAAATCAATATTTCGAATTTCAAGGCAGAGAATTTTTCGTCGGTCTGTCGCAATTCACCAACGAAGCCGGAGCTCGAGCGGTAGCCGCCGCGTTTCCGGAGTATCCCTGCGTTCCCATAAAGGTAAAAAACGAATAGCTCTCTTTCAATTTGACCGCCGCTGGATTTCATTTTCCCAGAACAAATTCTCATGGATTCCGACTTTTTTTTTTTTCATAAAAATGAATTTTTTGAATCTCAGTTTTTGTTGTTGATTTTAAATGCAATCGTAATATTCCGCGCAACTCGAATGTCTTTGCTTCAAGGTGGGGGATTATGGCGAAGGTCCGATTGTTCTCAATCTTTCTTCATCACCGTTGCAGGTTGGATCTCACTAGAGATTGGCTCTATGGCACAAAAGCAAATGAAAAAAAAAAAGAAAAAACACTTTTTCACACCGACCGAGTTCTAGAAACAATAATCACCAAAAATCGAATGTTTCTAAAGTTCTTATCATTTTTAATTTCATTACTTCCTGTGAATAGACACTCTGGGTCAATTTGACCCGCTCGGGGTCAATTTGACCCGAGGTTGAAAGTGATTAGCAAATTCTCTTTGTTTCCAGAACTCTCTCAAAAATATTGCACCGTTTAGCAATCGCAAATTGACGCTTGAATTATTTATTTTGACGAGAATGAAATTTTCCAAAATTCAGGCACAAAAATGTTGAGAGGAAGGCTGTTAAATTTTTAAATCACAATAATCACGTTCTCTGCGATTCACCGTTACCAACGGATCGATTGAATCTCCACGGAAATACACGATTTAATCTTTTCATTGACTAATTGACTTTCTTGTTTACAAAAAGGTCGCGGAGTCTAAACGCCTGAAATCTTTAGTCACGATGGCCGGGCCGGACGTCATGTGCGTTGGGGCTGGCAAGGAATCGCAAGAAGCCCTTAAGGTAATTGTCGCAAGAAAATTCTCTCAAAATATAAAAAAAAAAAATAAAAAAAATGGCAACGCGATAATTAATTAAAAAACAAAAAAACACAAAAATCGATTGCGACTGAGTCAGTAACAAAAAAAAATCGAAAATTTAAACAAACAAAAATCTTTTTATTTTCTTTCTATATTAAACGAGAATAAAAAATAAATTCAAATAATAATTTTGTTTTTTTATCAATTGCAATAAAAAATGGTGGAAAATTAATCAGAAAAAAAAAAATAATGAAATAATTTTGTTTTTTTGTCAATTGCAATAAAAAATGGTCGAAAATTAATCAGAAAAAAAAAAAATGAAATAATTGTCTGACGAATTCAGCGGATCGAGCGGGAGGCAACGTACAGTTACCAAACGTTGACAGTGCCGGAGGACGGAGGAGCGAACGTGGTTTACGTAAACGGAACACTGATCCATCGTTCGGAGGACGAAATACCAAATTCGAGCAAAGTTTTTGCCGAGAAAATTGAATTCCCAACGAGATCGTTACCGTTCACCCAGTTGGCGAGGGTCAGTTCGGGTCTTTCGTCGTGCTGCTTACTCGTACGGCGACCAAAGCACATTCGAAGTATTTAAGGAAAAAAAAAACGAGAAAAAGCGTAAAAACTACGGAAAAAAAAAGTAAATTTAAAACTCCGGCAAACGCGGAGTATAAAGTTCAAAACCGTTGGAGGAGTCGATGGATTTTTTAAGCTTATGGTCAATTCCTTCGACCAGCTGTGAACCCAGTTCAGAAATTTTTCATTCCTCGATCAACGAATAAGAAAAAAACAAAATCTTGCCCTTGAAAGATTCTAATAATTCGAGAACGACGCGAGTAGTCGAGAATCTGCAACCAACTAATCACTCGAAACTTTTCCACCTTTTTTTTTCATTCCTTTTTTCTACTACTCCGTTGTTCTCGTCACGAGATTATTAACAATTTAAGAACAATAATATATTTCATATTAATATATTGCGAGAAACTATATAAGAGTAATTTATGAGAGAATAAGAAAGTTGAGATTTAAAGTCATTTTTTATTCTGACGAAAAACAACAAGACATCCAGTGAATTTTTACGAATCGCTGTTTTATTTATTCAATTATTTTGCCAGCTGTTTTTTGCCTCCAAACGTTACCGCGAAATGGCTCTAAAACTTGATCAACTAAAGAATCAATTGAGGAGGTTCGTCGTTAACGAATTTGCAGCCAAAAATTGAATTTCATCGATTTTTCGTTAAAAAAAATGAAAAAAATGAATTTTCGTCGCAATTATGACGAAATTATTTCGACTGATGGATCGACGTATTCGTAATCGAATTTGTTGATCCTTTTCGCACAATTTATCGTTTCGCAATAAGCGAAAATAAAAAAAACTGAAATTTTATTGTTTTTTTTTCGAAATTTCAATTTTCCCGAAAGCTCGCAACGAAAAATATTTCGTTTCGTCGACGATTTGTTTGATTTTGAAAATTTACCAAATTTCTGGAGCCGATTGATTCTCCGGTTCGCAAAAACCGATCGTTTTATCGTCGTCATTATATTTCGCGTTTGGGTAACGAGCTTCGTCAAAGAAAAAACGGAATTTCGTTGCGTTCCAACGATTCTTTATCGTCCCAGAATTTTGGCTGTTAATGCACAAGCGAAATTCCTTGAAAATCCAGCCTCAAAATTGACTGCACAAATAGAAAAAATGAAACAGAGCAACTTACCGTATTAAGAAAAAGAAACACGATCCATGCTGCACGTTCGATCAATTTCCTGGTCGTAGCGAACTCCCAGTCGCTCTGCGTCCAGTAAAAAAAAGAAAAACGATTCATGCTGCACGTTCGATCAATTTCCTGGTCGTTGCGAACTCCCAGTCGCTCCGTGTCCAGTAAAAAAAAGAAAAACGATTCATGCTGCACGTTCGATCAATTTCCTGGTCGTTGCGAACTCCCAGTCGCTCTGCGTCCAGTTAAAATTGAAAAAACAAAAACAAATCTTTGTCTTCACGTATATCCGCTGTGTTGTTACCTCCAAAATAAATGTCTCGATCCCACCGAAGGAAAACGTAACTGCTTAAGTCTTTACAAAGAAGAAACTACTATTGTCACTAAATGGCGAAAAACTAAAACAAACTTATGGCATTTACTATAAAAAACTGTAACTATGTGTTAGAAAGACTGTGTATGCTCTAGAAAATTCCTTTGTCCGAATTTTAGCACACCAACTTATTTTTCTTGTTGTTTTCCAAAATGCTTTTTACTATTTTCATTTTTTCAACTCAATGTCGGACGTGAAAAATAAACGCTTGCGAATGACGAGACTTTGAAGCATTTTTTTTTCTCTTGCTGCCAACTGGCGCGAGCGACAAACACCCAAAACACGTTTTTCGACGATATTCTTCTTTTTAAGTACACACTGGGTCAATTTGACCCCGAACATTTTTCTTGCACCGATTGCTTGGTATTTTATGGCGAGTGACGAATTTTTTGGCATTTAATTTTCGCTTTCGTCAAAACATTTACTCGAAAAACGTCTTTACAAAAAAAAAAAAATGCAAAATGCATATTTTTTGGAATGCAACGATTTGAAAAACTCCTTGGGTCAGATTGACCCCATAAAATCGTTTTAAGGGAGTTTGCCCGAGTTGACGTTGCCCCGAGATCACGAATTCACGAATTCACTACGAAAAACGTTTTTGCAAATAAAAAACAAACACAAAATGCATATTTTTCGGAACAGCAACGATTTGAAAAATTCCTTGCATCAGATTGACCCCATAAAATCGTTTTAAGGGAGTTTGCCCGAGTTGTTGTTGCCCCGAGATCACGAGTTCTCAGAAAAATCGAAGGTCTCGTCCCGTTTCCGGTAAAATCTATTTTAGAAAAAATTAAGTCCACTAAATAATATTTTACAAATCGAAACAGTGATCCCAAGCTTTGGCGTTGACATTTTTAAGGATAATTTTCATGGTCCCACCGGAGCCAAGATCGAAGGTCCTTGGGAACGGAGTTTCCGGTGGACGTTCGTAAATCTTGTGCAAAATTTGTTCCCATTTGACTGGCGTGACGATCTGCTTGGGGAGAAATTTTTTGATCTCTCTCGTCGAGTTGTAAGCTTGTGCTTTGGCGTTCGAGTAGACTTCTATCCTTGGCTCTTCTATGGCAACTGTCGAGAGTGCTTTCGTGAATGGCTTGAGTGCTGGCTGCATGAGCTCCGTGTGAAAAGCCCCCGAAACCGGGAGCCTCTTGATTCTTCTCAATCCCAAGCTCGCACCATTTTCCTCGATGTATCGAAGCGCCTCTTCGTTTCCGGCAATTACTTTGCCTTGTGTATAGAGATAGACGGCAATTCTACGTCAACAAATCAAAGAAAAAACCATTTTTTCTTAATTGCTCGTTGGAGCAACGTCGAACGATTTTTTCGATCGTTTCCACGATCGAAAAAACGTGAGAACGAAGGGACAAAGTCCGCGGAACTTAAAGTAATAGCCCGGGGGTCATTTTGACCCCCCGCGACCTTGAATTACCTGCAAACCGGCTTCTCGACTCCCAAGTCCACCGCCCAATTCTGCGCGTCCTTGCAGATGTCAGAGACTTTGGCGCTGGCTGAACAGAAAGCGGAAATCATGCCTTGGGGACATTCCTCCGAAGCTTTTTGCATCGCGGCTCCTCTCACAGCCGCTAATCTTATCGCGTCCTCGATAGTTATCGCGCCGCTGAAAACCAGCGCGGTCAACTCTCCGACGCTGTAGCCGGCGGCTACTCTGCACGACTGGACCGCGCGCGGCCTCTCTTCCCAAAGACGTTCCAGAGCCGCCAGAGACGCGACCACCGTCGCCGGCTGATTGAACTCCGTCCTGTCCAGCTGAGATTGCGGCCCTTGGAGACACAATTTTGCCAGATCGTAGCCCAAGGCCGAGTTTGCGATTTCGTAGAGTTCCTTGACGCGTGGAAACTTCATGTATTTCGAGATCGTTCCAACTTTCAAGACGCCCTGCCCGGGAAACAACAAAACGGAAGTGTCCAGAGGATCCGATTTAGGTTTTGCGCTTTTGTCGCCCTCCGGAGTCGAGGGCGCGCCTTCCGGGTAGGGCGTCGTGGCCCAGGTCTTGTCGGTCGATTCGTTGAAATTTGCCGCGCCTGCAAATTTCCAATTTTTTGTCGTTTCTCTTTTTTTCTCAACTTCCTTCATGAAAAGTTGTTTATATTTCGTCGGGGAGTGGGTCAAGAATAAGTATTGGGGTGTGGACTCTGTGCGAGACGTTCGGGATCGTTGGATGCAAAATTTCGATGTTTATTTTTGCCGAAATATCGAAAAACTCGATTTAATTTATACAATTTTGAGTAAATACAGAAAATGGATTTTTTTTTACCTCGTAACAATTCCGAAACTCCTGGTCCTTCATTCTTCTCTTCGCCGGTTACTTCGACGTGCGAAGATTTGTCGGAATATCCTCGACTCGATAATCCGCGTCGCCATCGCTTTTTCAGGCACTGACAACGCGACACGAACGTCCTTGAAAGCATTTCTTCGTGAATTAATTATTTACGAGAGTCGTCACGTGTTTTTGTTTATTGTTGCACTTTCCAACAAAGCATCGTTTTCGTGTTCTCGAGTGCGCTCACGGATTCGCGTTTTTGAGGTTAGGTTTCGTCACACACGACACACACGTGCATTCGCTCGATCCCCACCACAGAAAAAGCAGCAAATGTTTTGTTCTCTCGACATGATTTCCACGACAGAAACTTTGATGCTCTCCATTTTCAATTTTTTGCTACGAATCATGTCGCAAGTGGCTTGGTTGTTGCTGGTAACGTAATTGCGACGATTGTTGGTTCGTAGTTTTTTTTTTAGTCAATAAACAATCAAAGGTTCTGCCGTGTCGCGATATTTGGAGCAGACAAACGTTTATTTATATAGCTGATCGTCTGGTGGTCGCACTTCGATGAATTCTAACGAGCTTGTTCTTCCGCGTGCTCGGCTTGATTATCATCACCGATTTCTTCACAGTCGGTGCTCCACATATCGATACGAACAATATGTGGATCATATATTTCCGCCTCGAATCATGTCTTGCGAGTGTGAAAGAATTATTAGTTCCAAAATACACGCGACGCAGACGCCATTGAATCAGACATCGTGGCTTCGTCGCTTAGTCCATAGAGTTTTAGCTTCACTTCGTTTTTGTGATTCCGAGTTCGTCCACCCACGAGGATTAACCAAAAATCATTCATCACCATCAAAAAACAAGTTTTATTCTTCGGACTTGATAAAATATTTGCCAGCAGTTTTGAAAAAAATCCGCGATCATGAGTCCTCATTCTTTTTTGCTGACGTTTCTTCTTCTTCTCGCGATCTTAACGAATGTCAAATCGGGACCGACTTATTGGGACGACAGGCGTTCGCTTCTTTCGGCTGAAAAATCCATCATCCTCGGAGGTCACCTTCCCTTCGAAACTGGAGAGAGCATTTCGAACGATGTCTTGATGCTGAAGAAATCGGAAGAAATTGAAAAAGGTTTTTTTTAGAAAATCTCCACTTTTTATCTCACGAAATGAAATTGTCGTTTTTTAAATTTGTTTCTTCTTTTTACGCTTTTTTTCTTCTTCCTCGAAATCAACAATTTAGCGATTAACGTAAATTACAGGTTTCGAGAATCCATCCAAGTTCATCCCAGCACGAAATTTCTACGAGGCAAAGAGTGACATGGAAAAATCCGAAGTATTTCGAATAATTCGTAGGGCGCCAAAGGGAGCAGTTTTGCACGTGCACAGTTCGGCGATAGTTTCGCAGGAATATATCTTCGAAAATATAACGCGTCGAGAAAATTTGTACGTTTGTGACAAAGCGGGCGAGTTAACATTGCGTTTCTTCAAGCAGCCTGACGGCCATTGCGATTGGAAGCTTCTGAGTGTTATCAGGCTCGATCCAGTAGCGAGGGAAAAATTAGACAAAAGAATTCGTCGTGGAATGTCAATGTTTGACGACGAATCCACAAAATTCGCTTATGACGATGGCAACGCAGCCTGGAAGAAATTTTCCGATGTATTTAACTTCATGTGGCCGTTCCTAACCTATCGACCCGTCTTCGAGGATTGTTATTACCAAGGACTGCAAGAACTGTACGACGACAATGTCATTTATTTGGAACTTCGGGCAGCCCTTTCGCCGATTTATGATTTCGATGGTAAACAGTACGGTCCCGTAGAAATAGCAAATATTTACAAAAACATAACCGATCGCTTCATTCGCAACAATCCGAACTTCGTTGGCGCCAAACTCATTTATGCTCCAATGAAAAGTTCCGATCTATCGGAATTCGACAAACAACTCAACGTCGCCGTCCAATTGAAACAAACGTTGCCAGATTTTTTCGCGGGATTTGACCTCGTCGGCCAGGAAGACAGCGCCACTCCGCTCGTTCAATTCGTCAACAAAACTCGTAACCTCAATGTTTCTCTCACGTACTTTTTTCATGCCGGCGAAACCAACTGGAACGGACTGAATATCGATGAGAATTTGATCGACGCTGTTCTCCTCAATTCCAAACGAATCGGTCACGGGTAATTATCTTCCGTTTATCTTCTTAGAATTAATGAAAAATCGATTATTCGCGATCAGCGAGTGTATATTTACCAAATTTTATTAAATTTTATCAAATTTTATTAAACGTGATGTATCGTCGTGATTCAACGTCCTTAACGTTGAAAATTGTCCCCAAATAACGTGAAGAGACAAAAATTCAACAAAACACAAAGTCAAAAATGTCACGATTTAAAACGCGAAATGAAGGATTTGAAAATTTTTGCAGATACGCCCTGACGAAGCATCCCAAGGTTCTGGAGATAGTGAAAGAGAAAAAAATCGCTATTGAAATATGCCCGATATCGAATCAAGTTCTGGCACTTGTAAAAGATTTGAGAAACCATCCAGCGAGTAATCTCTTTGTGGATGATTTTCCAATCGTCGTGTCCAACGACGATCCAGGCTTGTGGGCTTCCAGAGCATTGAGTTATGATTTTTACGAAGCCTTCATGGGAATCATGTCTGCTCATGCTGACATTCGAGCTTTGAAACAATTGGCACTTAATTCACTTACTTACAGCAGTCTCAACGAGCAGGAGAAACGTCGAGCAATATCGATTTGGCAGCAACAATGGAACACATTCATAAGCTCTCTGAGGCCACCCTCAACGACTACGATACCTGAGCAATGATTCTTCTCGTTTTACAACTTTTGCTCGCATACCCAAGAGCAGCATGATTTCTTGTTCGTTTATCAATTGGAATTTATACCGTCTGAACGATCGGTGCGATACGAATTAATCTGTAAACCAATAAAGACATTAGTAGTGGAGTTTTTACATGCATACCCTTGTCGGGTTTTTACATGTTGTGCTTTTTGTATTTTCTTTATTTATTTCCACCATTTGTTCCTATTATTCCCACTGTTTTTATTTTTTCCACTACACGCACTGTGGACCTACATTTTTTACGTGAGTTCCGAACCACAGAGAGTACAGCTTGGTACACTTGGAAAAAAATCCATTGGTGTCGACAGGAATCGAACCTGGGGCTCGCCGGGTGGGAGCCGGGCCCGTTACCACTGAGCCACTGCCGCGTAAAGATATTAAGAAACCACCAAACACTACCGTAACATTTCCTGAACTGTGATAAAAGTAAATTGTTGATTAATCATTGTTACGATTATCACGAGATGCTATGGACAGTTGTGGTGCCTAAACTGGTTCTCCATCACTAGTATTCCCTTGTATAAATTTCCCCAGGAGTTTCCAATACTCTCTGGTTTTCGGCAACGAGTTCTATGCTATGCTTGAATGGGGCTGTCGCATCATTGAAGCATAAGAGCAAAATGGAGAAAAGAAAGAGGGGAATAAAATAATTACGCATGGAAGGGAAAATAAGTGGTTGCAGAACATTTTTATTGGACGTAGAATAAAATTTGTTTCGTGTCACATGAATAATGCACGAATTTGAATGCGTATAGGGCTTTTTAAAAAACGCATACATCTCCCTTTGCATAGCATTCCGGAAAACTTCAAATCGAACCTTTTTTTTCCATCATTTCGATAGAAATTCGCTTTAAATTTTAAGGAACATACATGAACGCATTACAGACGAAAACATTGATAGCCAAGCTTTGAAGACGATGGAATGGCTACGAGTATAGAGAGAAAAATTGATCAGAGTGGTCAACAATATTCAGCCAATTTCTGTGTAATAACTCTTCAACTTTTAGTGCAACAAAATTGTTTAAAAAGTTAATTGCAGATACGGCAACCCTCGACTCTTAATTCTTCACGTGTGGATACTCGAATAGAATTTCGAGTCTGGCCTGCCATTCGAGGTCTCTGTTTATCATTAGGAATGGAAACTGAACGGCGTGGTTTTACGATAACTTTCGAAGCTGGCTTTCGAGAGGATGCCACAGGCAGGAGCGGTCGTATTTTTGGTTTTTCATAAATAAATATGCTATAGTAAATGATTTCAGCGAGAAAAACGAGGATCGATAATCCATAACCAACGATACTAATTATAATCAACTGTTTGTACAGCGTGTCCTCGATCTCGGGTTTCTTGTTAACCTTCTTATTCCAGGTACTTTCTATTTTTCGAAGTGGTTCGTTGAAGATTTTGTCGATCAATCCGGCGCTGTGAAGTCGCATGATAAATTTGTCGAAGCTCGAGCGATACGGTGATCTCTTGCCTAGTGAGTAACTCATACTTCGAGTAGCTAAGCGAGGTTTTGCAAGCTTCAGGGTGGCGGCAGATCTTGGACCATCAATCGCTTGCAGAACTGGTATGGATCCTTCTTTTGTGACTAAACAAGACACGTTTTTGAATTGTTCTATCATCATGAGACATAGTGCAGGATGCAATTCGATCAATCTGTCCTTTGACATGTTCGGGATATCGGTGAAAGCATGAGAAGCGTATTGAATATCGTTGTCAAGGCCGTAGAATACTAACGAAGAATTGGCGAGATCCTCCAAGGTGTCGAATGGGACTTGATCGGTTTTGTGCACAGTGACTTCTGTGATAGCTCCATAGATGATGGACGAGTAAATGGCGAAAATGGCAAGAAGACTGGTGAAGAGAATCCGTTCGGCAGTACGACGAGGTTGATGGCTGATCGATATCCCGAAGAATACGCGTCCGATATTAAACGCTTGCCAAGGGTATGATGTCATGCCAAGCCATCGTGCTACGATCCAGCAAACAGAGATCACACCGATGCTCAACGAAATGGCGATGAAGAAATCTGCAGAGATAGACGTTTCTGCCTTCGACAAAACAGGCACGACGAAGTAAACTCCTTCTAAGTTTATCCATGAGGTTCGCCATGTATCGTCCCAGCTATCAACGTTAAACGGTGTACGACTGAGTGCCATATCTACGTATTGCGCTGTCGCTCTCCCGGAATGAACAAGTGGCGGGAGTTTGACTCCCTTCAGAGATAAATTGAAATGCTGCCCAAGACTATGAAAAAACTTTCCGTCGACGGCGTTTTCCAACACCCACATGATCTTCTTGTCTACCGTCAGAGGATATCCCCATAAATTCTTCACTTTCTTCGGAAATAAGTCATTCAAGTCCACCCTCCATTTCTCCGCAGTGTATTCTTTCTTAAACGGATTAAGATGATGAATCATAGGCACAGCAACTGACCGTTCGAAGAGAATTGAAGTTCTTGCAACTTTTGGCTCAACCAGCTCAACGATGGTTAAGTCCAGCATCTTCTTGCTCCATGCATACTCGAGCAAAGCTTTGATGTTGTCACTTTGCTTTTGGACGAGAGACACGATGAGGTATTTTGGGCTGTAATGATAGTCTGCCATCTGCCCAACGGTGTCGAGGAATCTCTCGGTCATCGAAGTCGGCAAGCCTTCCGGAGACTCGATCAACATGAGGAACAAGGTTGCAGAAGTGTCGATGGGAGTTTTCGATCCCAGTTTGTCGTTCGGTACCGAATTCACCGGCAGTTTGAAATCGTCTTCAAAGTTGATTAACATCGTTGGAATTTCCTGCATCAATTTGATCAGCAATTCATCACTCAAGGGGTTTTCAAAGTTTTCGTATTCATTCAATCTCGTCAAAACTTTCACTTGTCTGAATTCTAAAGTCTCGGCAATTATGAGTCTCGTTAGGTCGTCCACCCAAGGGGTACAACTCACAAACTTCGAGCCAAACCCGAGACACCAAAGCATCCCAAGGATCATGGTGTTTCTCATTTTTCTATGATCCATTCCGAACGACTTCATTTTCTAGACTGAAAGTTCAACCGAGCGCTTTTTGAGTGCTTGCTTCTCATTGATTTTCCGAACTGCGTATTTTCAGTTTTTTCCAAAAGGTCATGAAAATTATAAAAATTGCTCATCGTTTTTATGAAACCATTCCAAGAAAATAAAAATGCAAGTCGTTAAATTCATTTCCGTTTATGGTCATTTTTCTGGCTCGCAGCATGTGGCAGAAAATTGTTCCGACCTTCGCCTTTTCATCCTACATTCCTGTATCCATGTGTTCGTCGTTTGGTAGCGATTGGTATCGACATGAGGAAAACTTTCCATCGATTCTTTGGATGGCGTGTTCCCTTTTTTCCATGTCATCGTAAAATTGAAAAAAGTCAGGCTCGTTTTTTTAATTACCTACCTGCGTTGTCTAAACAAATGTCCCCGATCGTTTCCACCCGTCAAAGTGCCTTTTTCTCATCATTTCTAGCCATCACCCTTTTTTCAGTTTTTCCACACGATCATGAAAATAAAAAACGTTTTTATGAACTATGCCAAGTAAATAAAAATGCGAGTCGCTAAATTCCACAGTAATTTTCATTTTTCTGACTCGCATATGGTTCCGACCTTCGCCTTTTCACCTACATTCGTGTGTAGATTTCCCATGTTCTCGGCCATTCGTTATCGATTGGTATCGATTTTAAAAAACACGAGTCAAGTTTTTCCATTTATTTTCAAATTCCTCGAATGAATCGCGAAAATCATGTTGAAGCACGTACAAACTCAATCATTCCCAACTTCTATGGCAATCCGTGCTCATTATAAATTCGAGCACATGCAGTTTTATAGCAAATACGTGACTCGATTATTTTTTTTCCTTCGGCTATACGTCAAGACTCACAAAGCCATTCAAGTTTTCCGATAAATAATCGTTGTTGGAGGAGCATGGCAGAAAGTTTGAAAGTCATTGGTATTTTCTTCTCACAAGCAGCGAAGAATTCATTCTTCGGAAAATACTTATTTTCGGACATACCAAACGTCTCGCTTTTATGGTTCCCCTACAGTTCGTGGCGCTTCATCCATTCATGGGTTTCATCGCATCGAACTTTCTGAATTCGTTATACTTTTCAGTTCACCAATAATTTAGTCGTGCAAAATTCAATTCACCAGCATATTTAGTTTCGTGAATGGAAAAATTTGAAATTCGGCGTATTGACACAGCGTTAAGGAAGAATTCGTTGAGTCAACGAGCAGAAGTTTCTTGTTTCCTAATTTCTTGTAATTAGCGAGATAACGAAAATGTAACATTTGCTGCTCGTGATCCCAAAATTCGTTGCTCCAAAGATTTCTTCATGTCGGCGTAGGCACCACGTTGATTTTTGTGTTTTTTTTATAGACTCCGAATCAAACACTTGGTTCCGAAGACTCATTGTTTGATTTTCCTGTAATCTCTGAATAAAACTATACGCGCAAATATTTGACTTGGCCATAAAATAATATGAAAAATATGGAAGGAACATGATTTCCGAGTCAACATCACGACACAGATTTCTCGATTTTGTTTCCTTATATCTCTATCGAGTATATTTAGCTTTTGATGTCAAAGTGATTAGCCTGCATTAGTCAAAACCCATTAGACGAGGATTTCGGGAGAGGATCCGGATGGTGTTTCAATGTCAATTCGATTCTGAGAAAGTTGAAAATAACTTTTCATAAATAATTGCGACGCTGCAACATTTTTTGTTCTTGAAAAACTCGAAAGCGAATTTTTTTTTCGATCAAAATGAAAAATTGGAAATTTCAACGAGAAAAATTCACCGCGGCAAATATTCACCGGTGTTTCAATGTGAATTCGATGCTGAGAAAGTAGAAAATAACTTTTCATAAATAATTGCGACGCTGCAACATTTTTCGTTCTTGAAAAACTCGAAAATGAATTTTTTTTTCGATTAAAATAAAAAACTGGAAATTTCAAACCAGAAATATTCACCGTTCGGTAAAATATTACCGACGCATGAATAAATATCTCCATGCCATTAGAGATTGTCGAGGAATTTTCGTTTTTTTTTTATAACTGTGAGAAAAAGTTTCGTAATAATTGTTTATTGAGCGAAGCCTCGGGATGTTGCGTCGTCGCCTCCGGAAACAAGTCTGCGCGATCTTTTTGTCCGAGACTCATGATAAGCACGCGGTTAACGATTCAAAAGAGCTCGCACGCTTTGATTCTCGCTACACTTGAGCGAAGATACTACGAAGAGAAGGATTGATCCTTCGTCGTACGTTTCGAGATTCCAAGGAGCTTGCAAGCTCCCAAAATGCGTTTCTGTGAGTGATTATTCATTTCTAATTAGTTAGTTCATTCGCAGAGGCTCACCGAGCTTCCTGGCATTTTTTTTCTTCAGATTTCATGGTTTTTCGTATTTTTCCTCAATTTCCATTGAAGTTGGTGTTTCGAATTTTGTTCGAGTCACAGGAAAAAAATTCGAGTCTGTAGTTTCGATTTTTGTTCAGTTCGCCTGAAGACTTTTGTTAAAAAATTGTGTCATGGCTGGTGGACCAGGTCGAGGCACAAATCAATTTCGAACGATGACGTACGAGAAGTAATTCATATTTCTGGGCAGACTGACTAAAAATTCTGCTTCGTCGTTTCTCCTTAATTTTTTATAACAATTGAAAGACAGTCTCGAGGTGTTCGGAATATTTTTGTCCGCAGTTCTTGTCTTTTATAAATTTTTCAGCCGTAACGATGCTGCGGATTGGAATTACGATTGTCGAGAAATAAAAGTTCGAGGGTTTTGATTTGTTTTTTCTTTTTTCTATAGATTTGTTAATCGTTGCTGTTGTTTGGCACTTGTCAAGCTCGGAAGCAAGAAGGCCTCGAGCGGATCACAGCGATGCTCTGCAAGCGGTGAAAAGAAGTGCAAACACGTTTCACTCGAATTTTCTGAAGGTAATTGTCGTGGGAAGATTCGGTGTGGAGATGGGTGTTGTAAAAATAGTAGAAATTGCATTTTTCTTGTTGTTAGCATGTCGCGGGGGCAAAAGGAGGCAATTTTGTTTGCTCGTCACTGAGTGCATGGATGGTTTTGTCAATGACCTCGTACGGTGCTTCTGGAACGACCAGATCGCAGATGAGAAGCGCTCTCGCGCTTCCCACGAGCGATGACGAGTCGCAGGACGGCTTTGAAGCTCTCGTTCACAGCTTTGGCGTGAGTGGTTGATTGTTTTTTATTGGGATCTTGATTTTTCTCGAAGAAAATATCAAATCCGTTGCAGATTCGATACAGAGTGTAGCATTTCCTCGCGTGCTGTCTTCTCGCGAGCCAGTAGAAAGAAACGAAGGAAATCATTGTCAGGAGAATCAACATTTTTGAATAACCCAAATTTCGAACACCTTTTTCCTTCACTTTCTAGGACTACACGGTTTCCGAATTGCGTGTAGGGAACAAAATATTTGTTGGCCGATCGATCACGCCTAAATCCACGTTCAGAGAACTAACGCGAGATAAATTCCATTCGGAAATCCAAAACGTAAATTTCGGTGATGCGACCGCGGCCTGCAAGGAAATCAACGACTGGTGCGAGGACCAGACGAACAGACGAATCAAGGATCTCGTGAAGCCTGGTGAGAAGAAGCTTCGATTCAAATTTCATTAGCAGATTGAAGAAAACTTTGGATAAGCATCCGCGGCAGTATCTGCACAAAGCCGACAACCGCCCTGACCAGTCTCGATGTTTCACCGCGAACACGATGAATTTTTCAACATTTTCAATCGCATTCCTCGTCCTAAAACCTTGAAAATTTCCCTTTCGATTTTCGCCAGACCAAATAAGCCCTTCGACGGTTATGGTTCTTGCCAACGCCGTGTACTTCAACGGCAAATGGGCGAAACCATTCGGAGCTGCACGGAGGGTATCAAAAGGTTTCCACGTGGACTCCACCACGGCAGTGGATGCACCAGTTATGTTCAGGGAAGGTAATTACAGGACTGGTCGAATCAACAGCCTGGCAGCTTCGTTCGTCGAAATCCCATACAAGGTGAATCCATCGAACAAACGAAATAAACAAATTTCCCAAGCGTTGCAATTCAACATTCGTTTCTTCCTTTGACAGAGCGCCGGACCAAACGACGCACTGAGTATGTTCATCCTATTGCCATGGGCAGTCGACGGCCTGACTGCATTGGAGGAAGAATTGAACAAAGTGTCGGTCGATGATTTACTCGGCGCTGCAACAGAGAATATTGAGCTGTATATCCCAAAATTCAGGATCGAGAGTGAAATTCCTCTCGAGCACATTGTCAAAAATGTGAGTCGCCTGAATTTTCATACGATTGAAAAAAAACGCGTTGGCCAAAAGTTGTCAAAATTTTCTACAACGATTTATCCCGTCTCATTAAATCCACATTTTTCCAGATGGGAATGACCTACATGTTCGACGGACGCGCCAACTTTTCTGGCATTGCCGAATCCGCACCTATAGCCGTTTCCGAAATTCGTCAAAAAGCTTTCATCGAAGTTACCGAGAGAGGAACCGAAGCAGCTGCAGTCACTTGTACGCTTTTCAAAATTCTCTTTCTTTCCCAACATTTCCACACCTTTTGCGACTTCCATTCGTTCCTCAGGATTGCAAACGAAAAGACAAAAAAAAAAGGGAAATGAATTTTTTTTTTTCAGACGTGGGAGTCGACGCGCTTTCGTTAAAGAAAACCTTCAGGGCGCTCCATCCTTTCATCGGTTTCATTGCAGCCCCGCAACCCTCGGCGCTCAAGGTCTTCAGCTTCCGTTACACTGGACCCTCGGACCAAGGTCTCAATTATTATTCAAAAACTTGATATTCCACGTCGACTAAGAAAACCCAAAATTCTTAATTCTCTCCCCAATTTTTTCAAATCTCATTAACGTTCGAAATTTCTCGTAATATTGAAATTTCTCGAGTTGACAATGACGACGATGTTGCCATTTTTAGAAAGCATAGGGAAATGCCAACTGGTTAATGAATTTAATGAAATTTGGTGAGTATATTTTTTAGCATTAAATATTGAATATATTAATTTTTTTTCCAATTTTTCTTCTACTTAGTTTTTGAGTAATTCGAGACTAAAGTTTACTCAGACTTACCGGAGGATTCAGATATGAAAAGAAATGTTTTTTGCAAATTAAAAACTCCAATTATTCGACAACTGCGTAGACGAAAAAAGTGAAAAAAATAGTGTCATCGTATTTGATGCTAAAGAATGTTATTACTAAATTTTATTGGATTCGAATTTTTTATTAGAATATTATTAATTTATTAATTTATTAATTATTATTTAATTATTATTCATTATTCAATTATTTATTTAATTTTTTATTTTTATTTATTATTTATTATTGGAATTTATTATCAATTTTTTATTTTCATTTATTATTTATTATTGGAATTTATTATTAATTTTTCATTTTTATTTATTATTGGAATTTTTTATCAATTTCTTAGATTAGAATTTTATTATAAATTCTTATCAGGTGTGGCCGCAACCTCCTTGATGTAGAACCACAGCAAACAAAATAGACATAAAACAACCAGCAAGGATAATAAAACGTTAAGCGTGACTAACAGAGACGTAAAGATAGACAAACAGTCGCAAAGTCCCAAAAAATTGAGGCAACACAAAGAAGCAAAGAATTCTCTATGAGATGGAACGCGATAAGAAGATATTTTCGTTGGCACAAATTTGACAGAAAAACGTTGATTCACGAGGCACCCACGTGACGAACTTTATAATTAACGTCGCGCATCAAAGCCAATAATTCTGTCAACTCGAATCTGCTCCGGATACGAGCTTCGTCATAATAGCTCTGAAATTTTAGGCTCCCACAAACAACACCGTTACGTAATCGTGTAGAAATTTTCTACAAGACTAATCGTCCCGGATTCGCAATCTTTCGGTTTTTTTCTTTCAGGAGCTACAGAAAATTTCACATTCCGTTTAATATAACTTGGAAATTAATTTCCAACATCGATGAGAACAAATGCATGGGGGAGTGCTTCGTATATATTGTTGGGAGCTTATGAAAAATCCTTTTTCCTTTTTTCTGCTTAATTCTTGATTTAAAAAAACGCTCTCTCGTTGTCTGTGAATATTTCAGCTCAAATTTCCTCCTCATTTTCACGATTTTAAAACGATGGCGACGTATGAGAAAAAATTCATGGGGAGTGCTTCGTATATATTGTTGGAAACTTATGAAAAATCCTTTTTCCCTTTTTCTTGATAAAAAAACGCTCTCTCGTTGTCTCTGAATATTTAAGCTCAAATTTTCTTCTCATTTTCATGATTTTTCGAGGGAATTTATTTTTTTGTAATTAAAGTTTGAGCTCATAAGGGTTTGATTTATTTTTGTAGATTTTACAATCGGCGCTAACCCAGAGCAACCGAAAGTTGTTCAAAAGGATCGCAGCCAGGCCCTTGGTCCGGTGATTGGAGGTGTAAACACGTTTGACAAGAATTTTTTCAAGGTAATCGTCGTCGCAGGGTTTTTTCTGGAGAATTTGAAAGCCTGGGCACGATATTTCGTGCGGGCTGTTGATATCGTTAGAGTATATTTGTTGAAATTGCATTTTTCTTAATTGTTAGCATGTCGCGGCGGCAAAAAGGGGAAATCTTGTTTGCTCGTCGCTGAGTGCATGGATCGCTCTGTCAATGGTCTCATACGGTACTTCTGGAACCACCAGATCGCAGATGAGAAGCGCTCTCGCGCTTCCCTCGAGCGACGACGAGTCGAAAAAAGGCTGCGAAGCTCTCGTCGACAGCTTTGGCGTGAGTGGTTGATTGTTTTTTATTGGGATCTTGATTTTTCTCGAAGAAAATATCAAATTCGTTGCAGATTCGATACAGAGTGTAGCATTTCCTCGCGTGCTGTCTTCTCGCGAGCCAGTAGAAAGAAACGAAGGAAATCATTGTCAGGAGAATCAACATTTTTGAATAACCCAAATTTCGAACACCTTTTTCCTTCACTTTCTAGGACTATACGGTTTCCGAATTGCGTGTAGGGAACAAAATATTTGTTGGCCAATCGATCACGCCTAAATCCACGTTCAGAGAACTAACGCGAGATATATTCCATTCGGAAATCCGAAACGTAAATTTCGTTGATCCGACCGCGGCCTGCAAGGAAATCAACGATTGGTGCGAGGACCAGACGAACAAACGAATCAAGGATCTCGTGAAACCTGGTGAGAAGAACCTTCGATTCAAATTTCATTAGCAGATTGAAGAAAACTTTGGATAAGCATCCGCGGCAGTATCTGCACAAAGCCGACAACCGCCCTGACCAGTCTCGATGTTTCACCGCGAACACGATGAATTTTTCAACATTTTCAATCGCATTCCTCGTCCTAAAACCTTGAAAATTTCCCTTTCGATTTTCGCCAGACCAAATAAGCCCTTCGACGCTTATGGTTCTTGCCGACGCCGTGTACTTCAAGGGCAAATGGGCGGAACCATTCGATCCTGCACGCACGGTATCAAAAGCTTTTCACGTCAACTCCACCACCGCCGTGGATATACCAGTTATGCACAGGGCAGGTTTTTACAAAACTGGTTACATCAACAGCTTGGAAACTGCGTTCGTCGAAATCCCATACAAGGTGAATCCGTCGAACAAACGAAATAAACAAATTTCCCAAGCGTTGCAATTCAACATTCGTTTCTTCCTTTGACAGAGCGCCGGACCAAACGACGCACTGAGTATGTTCATCCTATTGCCGCAGGCAGTCGACGGTCTGACCGCATTGGAAGAAAAATTGGACCAAGTAACGGTCGATGATTTACTCGGCGGTCTAACCGACCATATTGGACTGTATATCCCAAAATTCAAGATCGAGAGCGAAATTCCTCTCGAGCACATTGTCCAAAATGTGAGTCGCCTGAATTTTCATACGAGTGAAAAAAAACACGTCGGCCAAAAGTTCTCAAAATTTTCTACAAAGATTTACCTCGTTTGATTAAATCCACATTTTTCCAGATGGTAATGACCAACGTGTCCACCGGAAGCGCCGACTCCTCCGGCAACGGTGATCGCGCAGCTATGAGAACTTCCAGAATCTTCCAAAAAGCCGTCATCGAAGTCAGCGAGGAAGGACTCGAAGGGACCATCCCGACTTGTACGTCTTCCATTTTTTTTTCGTCATTTTTTCAACGTTCCCTGAAATCTTCAAATTCCATTCAACGTTATCCAAAAACCTGGCATGCGTCGCACTTCATTATCGCAGATTCATGACCCTCGTTGCCGATTTGTCTGTTTCGATCGCCCGTTTCTTTCATTTTTTTTTTTTAAGCCCGCGAACTTTTTTCTATCTCTGCGTTTTCAGGATTTTATATTAAAAGACAAACACAATGAATGTACATACTTGTTTCCAGACAAACCAAGCGTCGTGCTTCTGGGTATCGAAGACTTTTCGGCACTTCATCCTTTTGTAGGGTTCATCGCAGCACCACGTCCCTCTGCGCCGAAACTCTTGAGCTTCCGTTACACTGGACCCACGGGGCCAGGTCTCCATTACTATTCAAAGACTTTCGATTACGACTACTATTATTAATGGTTGTTTTTATTTCAATAACTTCGTGCGTGATGTTTCGATTTTCCGGAGGCTCATTGAACGAACTTTTCGAAACATCGACAATTATCGAGTCGAGAACTTGATAAAAGATCGAAAGTCGTAAAAACGCGCGTATTTTAATAAACGGTGTAATGAGCGAGCGAAATTCTTATTCCCCTGACTCTTGAATGTTCACCGAAAATTTGCTGTCTTCTCTTATTTTTCTACCAAATTTCGAACTTTCAGGCAATAAAAATGTCTCGAGATTGATCATTACGAATTGTCAAAGCAATCGGTTGAATGGTTTTTCAAATTTATCGAAAACATTCGTTCGATTCGTTCAATAAATATCCCGAGAAAATTCCATCATTATTTTTGTTTTTATTCTTTCCCATGTCACTACTAAAAATTTATCGAGAGATTGGAGCACAGCGACCTGTCGACGATTCCCCAATATTTTTAAATGTGCAATTAGTTCCGGAGATGCTCTGTAGATGGCGACGTTTCGCCGCTCGTTTTTGAATTTTGAAACTGCAACGTCGTCCTCGTTGAATGAAACATTTTGAAACGCGATCATATGAAATCAAGATTTTAAGAAATAAAAGCGAAAACGTAAAAAATCGAATTTTCGTCGGGAAATAAGCCCGAAGAGTGCGAAATTTTAGGTTCGAGTTTCAGAAGCTTTTTCTCGAGACTGCAGCTTCCTGCATTATATAGCTTTGCACACGTATGTGTATAGTTTACATGTAAATAGCATTTCATACTCGAAAGCCGACAATCGGCAGTCTCATTAGCGAAAAATAGTCCGAAAAGTAATAAATCAAACGTAGAAAATCTTCGTGATGGCTTCACCGGCCCCAAAGTCGCCCGAGCAATCGGAAAAAAATCGTAAATACGACAGACAACTGAGGTATCGTTATGTCAATTTATATTTTTGAGGTTATGTCGATCGTTGTCAAATATTTCATAGAATTCGATTTTTTACACGTCTCGAGTAATTGCACATTCAATTAATTTCCCAACGTCACAAAATTGTCGCAAATATTGTCATTCATTACGGAAATATTGAATTTTCATTATTACGAAAAACATAACCTCCTTTCTGTCGAACGTGACCAAAAATAATGATAAAAATTTATTCATTCAACGAAAATGACAAAATAAATCAAAAAACCGAGTGAAAATTATTCTTTTACGTTTTTTCTAACAAATTCAATTTTTCGCAAACTCAAATATTCGATCCAAATGTTCGTTTCTTTATTTTTTGAGAATTTCTACTGCGAGCGGCATCGAAATTTTCGTGTCAATGGAAAATGAGAAAAAAAAATCAAATATTCCTACAGATTATGGGGCGATCATGGGCAAGCCTCCTTGGAAGCGGCTCATATTTGCGTCATCAATGCTACAGGCCTCGGCACTGAGATTTTAAAGTCTCTCGTACTTCCCGGCATCGGCGCTTTCACTATTGTCGATGGAAAAAAAATAACCCACGAAGATATCGGTGCAAAGTAAATATTCAACCACCCAAGCAATCTTTCTATGAAAAATAGAATAACCATGAGAAGTTGTTCGACTTTCTAAATAAATTATATGAATTTTTAAATTATAAATAAAATTACAAATTTACAAGTTTTGAATAAAAAGCTTTACCTTCTTTTTCAATAAATTTGTTTTTGTATTTGCTTTGCATAAGTTTATGAATTTGTTAAATTTATAAATTGAATAAAATAAATCAATAAAATAAATTAAGAATTTATAAATTTATTAAATTTATAAATTCGTTAAATAAATTTGTTAAATTTATAAATTCGTTAAATAAATTTGTTAAATTTATAAATTTGTTAAATTTATGAATTCGTTAAATAAATTTGTTAAATTTATAAATAAAATAAAATAAATAAATGGAAAAATTGGAAAATTTATGAATTTGTTGAATTCATAAATTTGTTAAATTCATAAATTCTTTAAATTCATAAATTTATAAATTTATAAATAAATTTCAAAAAATTGGTAAATAAATTTCAAAAAATTGGTAAATAAATTCAAAAAATTCATAAATTTGTAAATAGATTCGTAAATAAATGTTAAAAATTTATTTTAACGTTTATTTCCACAAACAAATAAAAAATGAACAGAAAAAATGAATTCGTAAAAAAAAAAGGTTGTAATTTTGTTGAAAAACTATTTCTCGAGCTCAAGATTCCCAGGGAAAAATGAAATACAATTCTACCCAAAAATTCTTGTGTTTTTCCAGTTTTTTCCTGGATCCTGAGAGCGTGGGCAAGTCAAGAGCTCAGATAGCGACGCAAATGTTGTTGGAGTTGAATCCCGACGTCCGAGGGGATTACATAGACGAGGCGCCGGAGCAGATACTAGAAAATAGTCCCGAGTTTTTCAACAGTTTCTCTGTCGTCGTTGCCACCGCATTGCCGGAAAAGTGTGTATGAGAATTTTCCAAAACTCACTAAATTCCTNAATCTATCGTCACCGACTGTTTGGCATTTAATGGCAACAAACGTTTCGCCATTAAATTTTCGTTTTCGTCGAAAAATTACTTTATGTGTAAAATGTGGATAATTCACTACACAAAAAAAAAAAAAAAAATTCAATTTTGCCTCCAAAATCAGTCCAAAGATCGCCCACGAATTTTTTCACGTTTCCTCATTCCTTATCGCGTGTCCGACTGCGCGAAAAACCGCAGCAACGAAAAAAAAAACACAAAAAATAAAAATCGCAACATTTCGTAATTTTGAGCCGCCCCAGGAATTTTTAATGTTTCTTCGCAATCGTTGGAAAAACATCTGAGACTCAGCCGCAAATCTGCTGATTATTTTGCAGGCCATTGATCACTCTGTCGCGAAAACTTTGGGACCTGAACGTCCCGTTGATAGTTTGTCGGAGCATAGGGTTCATAGCGTACATGAGAGTTCAGGTGAAAGAGCATACGATCGTGGAAACGCATCCGGACAACGAGATGCCGGATTTGCGGCTGGACCATCCGTTCGAAAGTTTGAGAAATTATTTCGACGGCATAGATTTGGATTGCATGGACCTGAAGGATCATTCGCACACGCCGTACGTCGTGGTGCTTTACAAATATTTGGAAAAGTGGCTGAGCGAACACGGGGACGTGCCAAAAACTTACAAAGACAAAGAAAAACTGCGGCAGCTGGTGAGCAGCGGAATGAGAAAAGACGAGAACGGGTCTCCCGTGGGTGAGGAAAACTTTGAGGAAGCAGCTAAAGCTGTCAACACCTCTATCGCAACCACCAAAGTCCCCCAATCCGTACTCGACATTCTCAACGATGAACGTTGCGTCAATTTGACTGCCAAGGTTTGATCTATTTTTTCATTTTCAATGGCGAGCACTGTTTTGGGAAAAAAAAACGAAAATGGAAATTAATAATTCATCAATTTGAATTGATATTTCAAAATATGCAGGATTTATAACGATTTGGACATTTTTTTGTCTTCATCGAATTTCATTTTCTTGATTATTGACAATTATTGGCTTTTCATTCGGTTGAAACTTCAGTTTTGTCAATTTATATCTCCATTTAATGAAAATCTCATTTTTAATTGGATTTAATTCATTAAATTACAATTCGATCGAATTAATCAATTTTTTGTTCATTTTCATTAATTTTTTTATTTTTAAATTCATAAATTTATTAAATTTATCAAATTTATTAAATTTATTAATATAAATTTATTAAATTTATCAAATTTATTAAAAAATCTTCATCGATTCTTGTTTTATTTTTGCAGAGCAGTCAGTTTTGGATAATCGCCAAAGCAGTCCGAGATTTTATGGAGAATGAGGGCTCTGGATTGTTGCCGGTGAAGGGATCGTTGCCCGACATGACTGCCGATAGTGAAAAATATATCGCTCTTCAACAAATGTGAGTCTCGATCTCTAATAATTTGGTAAAAATCGGAAAAAATTCTTTTTCGACGATCGCTGTAACCAAAAATTCCAATAATTTGAAAAAAAATTGAAAAAATTCATTTTCTACGATCGTTACAACTAAAAATTCCAACAATTTGGAAAAAATCTGAAAAAATTCTTTTTCGACGATCGTTCCAACTAAAAATTCCAATAATTTGGAAAAAATCTGACAAAATTCATTTTCTACGATCGTTGCAACCAAAAATTCCAATATTTTGGAAAAAATATGAAAAAATTCTTTTTCTACGATCGTTGCAACTAAAAATCCCAATAATTTGGTAAAAATCTGAAAAAATTCTTTTTCGACGATCGTTCCAACTGCAAATTCCAATAATTCGTGCAAAAATGTTAGAAATGAATAATCCGTCAAAATTCACATTTTTTTTCAACTCGTTGCGAAAATTTTTCGCTCAGTTACCACAAACAAGCAATGGCTGATGTGGAAGCGGTTTGGAGGCACACGTTGCAGTTGCTGCGACAATTGGGTCGCTCCTCGGACTCGATATCCGAAAAAGATGTCAAATTATTTTGCCGACACGTAGCTGACATTCACGTGGAACGAGGAACCTGTATAGCTGACGAATATGACCCAAAAACCATCAACGCCCAAGACATTGGTAATTTTTTCAAATCCCTCGAGTGCCAAACAAATTTTTATCAAAAATTCACCATTTTTCCTCCGTTTGCAGCTCAAACTCTCGAGAATGCTGACAGCATGCTCGTGTACTATGTTCTCTTGCGAGGAGTGGAGAAATTCCAAACGGAATACAATTCCTATCCAGGCGAATTCGACGACAACGTCGAACCGGATATCGTCAAGCTCAAGGTTCATTTTTCTCATTCATTTTCAATTTTCCACCCAAATTTTCCGATTCTTTCCGATTCGCCATAGTCCTCGAAAGATCGACGGACATAAAAAACAAAAATTAGTCAATTTTTTCAATTTTATTTCAATTATTAGTTATTTATTAAATTATTGATTGCTTAATAACAAAATTGAATAATAATGAATATTAATGATAATAAAATAAAAATGATTCACTCATTTTTTCGATTTTTTTAAATAAATACAAAATTCATTAATAACAAAAACGAAAAATAATGAAAATAAAATTAAAATTATTGTTTTATTCATTTTTTCTAATTTTTTGATTAAAAAATTCATTCGTTTAATTAACAAAACGGAATAATAACGAAAAATAATGAAAATGAAATTAAAATGATTGTTTTATTCATTTTTTCTAATTTGTCAATTAAAAAATTCATTTGATTAATTAACAAAATGGAATAATAACGAAAAATAATGAAAATAAAATTAAAATGATTGTTTTATGAATTTTTTCTAATTTTTTAATTAAAAAATTCATTTAATTAATTAACAAAATGGAATAATAACAAAAAATAATGAAAATGAAATTAAAATAATTGTTTCATTCATTTTTTCTAATTTTTTAACTAAAAAATTCATTTAATCAATTAACAAAATGGAATAATAACGAAAAATAGTGAAAATAAAATTAAAATAATTGTTCTATTCATTTTTTCTAATTTTTCAATTAAAAAATTCATTCAATTAATTAACAAAATGAAATAATAACGAAAAATAATGAAAATAAAATCAAAATGATTGTTTTATTCATTTTTTCCAATTTTTCAATTAAAAAATTCATTTAATTAATTAACAAAATGGAATAATAACGAAAAATAATGAAAATAAAATCAAAATGATTGTTTTATGCATTTTTTCCTAATTTTTCAATTAAAAAATTCATTGAATTAATTAAGAAAATGGAATAATAACGAAAAATGATGAAAATAAAATTGAAATAATTGTTCTATTCATTTTTTCTAATTTTTCAATTAAAAAATTCATTTGATTAATTAACAAAATGGAATAATAACGAAAAATAATGAAAATAAAATCAAAATGATTGTTTTATTCATTTTTTCCAATTTTTCAATTAAAAAATTCATTTAATTAATTAACAAAATGAAATAATAACGAAAAATCCTAAAAATAAAATTTAAATAATTTATTTATTTAATTTTTTTATTTATTTATCAATTAACAAAATGGAATAATAATAATATGAAAATAATTTATCGAGTAAATATTTTTTTCTAATTTTTCAATTAATTAATTGATTGATTGAATGATTCGAAAAAAAAAATGATTTTATTCGATCTACTGGGAAAAAGTACGGATGGAAAATTCTCTTACGAGTGAACAAATCGTGAAAATGTGATTCGCAGGCCTGCATATCGAAACTTTTGGGCGAATGGGGTTGCGGGAGTCTCTCGAAGGACGATTACGTGCATGAATTCTGTCGTTTCGGTGGCTGCGAGCTGCACTCGGTTTCGGCCTTTTTAGGGGGCCTCGCCGCTCAAGAAACCATCAAATTTATCACCGGCCAATACAAACCGATACACAATACTTTTATCCACGACGCTGTTTCCTCNATTCATTTTTTCGATTTTTTTAAATAAATAAAAAATTCATTAATAACAAAAACGAAAAATAATGAAAATAAAATTAAAATTATTGTTTTATTCATTTTTTCTAGTTTTTCAATTAAAAAATTCATTTGATTAATTAAAAAAACGAAATAATAACGAAAAATAGTGAAAATAAAATTAAAATAATTGTTTTATTCATTTTTTATAATTTTTCATTTCAAAAATTCATTTAACTGATTAACAAAATGGAATGAAAACGAAAAATAATGAAAATAAAATTGAAATAATTGTTCTATTCATTTTTTCTAATTTTTTGATTAAAAAATTCATTTGATTAATTAACAAAATGGAATAATAACGAAAAATAATGAAAATAAAATTAAAATAATTGTTTTATTCATTTTTTCCAATTTTTCAATTAAAAAATTCATTTAATTAATTAACTAAATGGAATAATAACGAAAAATAATGAAAATAAAATAAAAATACTTTATGGATTCAATTTTTTAATTAATTAATTAATTAACAAAATGGAATAATAATAATATGAAAATAATTCATTGAGTAAATATTTGTTTACCAATTTTTTAATTAATTAATTGATTGATTAAATAATTGGAAAAAAAAATGATTTTATTCGATCAAGTGGGAAAAAGTACGAATGGAAAATTGTCTTACGAGTGAATAAATCGTGAAAATGTGATTCGCAGGCCTGCATATCGAAACTTTTGGGCGAATGGGGTTGCGGGAGTCTCTCGAAGGACGATTACGTGCATGAATTCTGTCGTTTCGGTGGCTGCGAGCTGCACTCGGTTTCGGCCTTTTTAGGGGGCCTCGCCGCTCAAGAAACCATCAAATTTATCACCGGCCAATACAAACCGATACACAATACTTTTATCCACGACGCTGTTTCCTCGAATTCGACGACATTTTTTTTTTGACGAAAACGAAAGAATATTTTGAAAAAAT
>JBAJMU010000011.1:5035014-5045732 GCA_037952995.1 Hyposoter didymator
CTCCCTCTCGCACTCTCTCCGCGTCTCGTGGGACAAGCATACACACGCCAAAAGCCTATACGAGTCTCATTTTGCACGAGGGAGCAACACGAAAATACTTCTACCATAAAACCCTCACTCCTCGTATATTAATTTCTCAGGGACGCACGAGAAACACGTGCTCTCCTCCTCTGTTTACCCAATCGAACGGTGATTCGCTAATGAATTTTTCATCAACCAAATCCAATTGTTTCCCTGCATTATTTATACTCCTCGAAAAATAAGAAATAAAAAAAAAATCACAACGAGCTTATTTTTACGAAAATCAAATTTTTACCAAAGCTCCGATTTCGAAAAAAACGAAATTCTGGTTTTTCTTCAACAGAACTCGTAATTATTTTTTAATATTTAGTCTCGACGATGAAACGATCCCCCTCGCCATCCCCAAAAATTCAATCCACACGAAAAATTACGAAAATTAAAAAAATTCAATTATTCAAAATTGGAAATTTAATATCTCGAATTCTAAACGTGAGAACATTTTTTTTTCTTTATGGAAATCGTTAGTTTTGGGGCCAAGAACGTTTATGCAAAGTTTTGAAAAAAAAATTTTGAATATTTTTCGTTGAATTTCAATTTTGCAAAATTCAGAATCGTCCAATTTTTTTCTTTACAAAAGAATTGTAAAAAGTGCGTGGGCTGGGAGATTTAGTCGCTGAGCTGCGACTTGCAGCACGCTTAACCTTGCCCTAGGCAGTCACCCAGCCCAGCTCGACAATCTCGTGTGGCGTGCTCTCCGGATATTTCCACAGATATATAAAGTCCAAAAGGAAGAAAAAACCGCCGGCGAATGTTTTTAGAGGTTCAAGAAAGAGCAGACCAGAGTACCTTCTTAATTAGTCCGCTGACTTACCCAACTTATCCAACTTGGTTACTTTGCTCCTTGAAGGAGAATAACAAAAATATGGCAATGGAGTTTGCAACGTTGAGGTCCAACGGAAAATACGTTTTTCTATTAATTTTTTGGCGAATTTCAAAAACCATGAGAATTTTCGTACAGATTTTCTCTTTGGATTCTCAAAAAATATCTTTTTCTTCTCCTGACGAAATATTGAATAAGAATCACGAGCTCTGCTCAAGAAAAAAACAGAATTTCGTTGCATTCCAACGATGCAAACTTCAATCAATCAAAGTAGTTTTATTTGCATAACTTTACTAAGTTTTTTACAAATCTTATGAATTACCAACACTATGTACATTTCTTACCTACTTACACTCTTCCTTCATTTCCTTAAGCTTATAATTCTTACAACTAATTAGACTTTTCTCAAATCTACTTTTTTTTTTTTTGAACCTCCTCTTTTATTTTTTTATCTGCGCTTCCCCACTCCTTTTATTCCAGATTTCTTCAATTTCCCTCACATATGCGCAGATTTCTTTTAAAACATTTCCTCCTAACATATTTATCACCTCTCCGATGATCGCTCCTTCCTCAATTCCTTCCATCCACGCTTCCACACCTTCCCTTGTTTTTTCATTCACCAACTCTCTACTTTTTTTACACTTCAGTATATGCTCGAACGTCTCATCTTGCTCTTCACAAATTCTGCATTTCCAATCAAACTCTCCTTTCTTCCCTGCTCTCCCTATATTCCCGCATCTTATTCTAGCCCATATCTCTTTATCTCTGCCCTTTACATTCTCCTCTGCCCAATATTTCCACGGCATGCTCTCGTTCTCCACCAAAAATTTATACATGCTATTGTACTTCGACTCCTTTATCTTGTCCTCCTCCTTCTTCAACGTTTCACTCTTCAAATTTTCTAACCCAATTTTTATTCTTGCTTCAATTTCTTTCGCCTCTCTCCTTTCCCAAATCATTCTAATTACATCTTTTATACCCATATCCTTCAAAACCGCTTCTAAATCTTTCCCCCACTTTGATGGCGCATGGTTTACTACCGCCCTTACTTCTTCCAATAAACAAACTTTTGGCCACCGCTTTTCATCCATTCTATAAATCTCCCCGATATATCGCAGCGCTCTTTCTCTTATCTGGTATTCCATTGTCGGGACCCCCAACTCCCTTCTCCATATGTACATCGGTGTGGTTCTTTTTACCCCTAACGCCATTTTACAATACCTGCTCTGTATTCTCTCAAAGATTCCTATTTCCCCCAATCCCCAAATTTCCACTCCATACATTGCTCCCGCTCTTACTATCGAGTTCAATAAATATAGCCTTTCTTCCATAACATCTCTTCCCGCTCTCTTCCACACACCCCACACCGCATTCATCGCCTTTTGCGCCTTTCCTGCCGTCTTTTTTCCGTGCATCCACACTGAATTCTTACATGTAAACCAATACCCCAGATATTTAAAGTTGTTTACAGTTTGCACCTCTTCTCCTTTCAGCTTCCATTTCTCTTCCTTCCTTATCCTTCCTCCATTTCTAAATATTATTACTTTCGTTTTTTTTGCATTTATTTCCATCATATTTTCCTCTGCCCAGCCTTCCAGGTCTTTTAAAATACTCTTTAACCCACTTGCAGTCTCTGCAATTGCCGCCACATCATCTGCATATTTTATTGCAAAGATTTTCTCGGTCCCTATGACCGCTCCTCCTTCATTTCTCCTTTCCCACTTGTCTTCCAAGTCATCTAAATACAGGTCAAATAACACAGCACTTAATGCACATCCCTGCCTTACTCCTCTTTTCGTACTAAAGCTCTCCGTAATTTTTCCGCCCGCTTGTACCTCCGCTCTTGTTTCTTTATAAATTCCTTTTATCATTTCCAACATCCTTCCGCCAATTCCTTTTTGTTCTAGTTTCATTAACATTCTTTCTCTTTGCACTCTATCAAAAGCCGCCTTAAAATCTATAAAAGCTACATATAGTTTTCCGCCTTTCCTCTTCACAGTCTTATTTATCACAGCGTTTAGAGTGAATATTTGGTCCCTCGTCCCTCTTCCTTTCCTAAAACCTGCTTGGCTTTCTTTCAATTTACCATTTTTTTCGATCCATCTGCTCAGTCTCACCGTCATCATTTTTGTCAAAATTTTGTATCCCACATTTAGCAACGATATTCCCCTATAATTTTCCGCCTTTTCTCTATCCCCTTCCTTATAAATTGGCACTATCCTCGCCGTTTCCCAACCTTTCGCCAACGTTCCTTCTCTCCAGATAATGTTTATTGCCTCTCTCAGTTCTTCCCTCCGATCCTTCGGTATCTCCTTTACAAATTCTGCAACTATTCCATCCTCCCCAGCCGCTTTTCCATCTTTCATGCCTCTCAACGCTTTCTCCAATTCCATCATAGTGAAGTCGTCAAAAAATTCTTTTTCTGCCTCCCCATCTTTTTCATTACCATCCTGCCTCCCTTCATCCCACTCCTCTAATTTTTCAGTCCCTTCTCTCGCTTGCGATTTCTCTCCGTTCAGTAAATTCTCAAAGTGCTCCTTCCACTCGTTCTTCGAAATCTTTTCCCCCACTGCTCCTCTGCGCTTGCTTCTAAAGTTGCCAATTGCCTTCCACCATTTAGACATATTTTTTGCTTTCCCTACTTGTTCCCAAATCTCATTTCGCCATTTTTCTTTAGCCTCTTTTATCGTTATTTTCATTTTTTTTCTTTCTGTTATCAATTCACACTTCATCTCTGCTTTTCTATATTTCGTAAATGTTTTTAATTTTTTCCAAACTTCCTCTCTTTGTTTTTTACAGTCTTCATTAAACCATCTCGGTAACCTTCTCACTCTCTTACTCTTCCTCCATGTTTTCAACATCCCCACTTTTTCTGCCGCTTTTATGATTTTATCCTTAATCCCCTCCCAACTCCCTTTACTTTCTTCTCTGTTTACATCTATTTGCCACTCACTAATATATTTCTCACGAGCTTCTTCGTTCCATTTAAGTTTTTCTCGTTTACACACATCCTCTTCATCCTTTTCTACGTCTACCTGAGCTTTATTTTCCCGTCCCCACATATATATCATTACTGGCAGATGATCGGATTCTATTCGATTTATCACTTCCATCCTTTTAATATCCTCCTCCCCCCTCTGTCCAGTGCAATTACGTAGTCTATTACCGATCCACAAACTTCTTTTCCACCACCGACAAAAGTTACTTTACCTTTCTTATCTCCTTCCGTTCTCCCATTCAGTACTTTCAACCCCAAATCTTCACACATACTCAACAACTTTCTTCCTTCCGAATTTAATACCAAGTCCTGCGATATTCTTTTTTCGCAACCCTCCTCATCCATTTCATCCATGACCATCGCCTGCTCGTTTCCAATCCTCGCATTTATGTCTCCCACTATTACAACTTTCTCTCTTTTACCCGCTTCCTCAAGTATTACATGACTCAACTCTTTTTCAATTTTTCCCATTCCAACGTTATTATACACAGTTATTATCGCTGTAGTTTCTGTTAACTTAGAATTGCACATTGTCAACCCAAACTCCCACTCTGCTATATCCCAGTTTCCTTCCCAATCTTTCTTTATCCCTATTGCCTGTCCCCCTTTTGCTCTTCCTTTTTTTACCCCTCTTTCTCTAATTGCTGCCTCAAAATTCCACTTAAATTTCGCACTCAACCCTTGCATCACTTTATCCTCATCTTTTTTTTTCCACCCAAGTTTCTTGTAAGACCACAATGTCCGCCTTTTCTAATAACTCCCACGCATCTCCGATCTTAAATATTCCCGCTACATTCCACAAAATTACTTTGAACTCTGATTTTTCCCCCTCCTTCTCCCCTTTTTCTCTCCTCAGTTTCTCATTTGAATCTTCTCTCTTCTTGCTTCTTTCTTCCTTTTCCGTGCCTTCATTGCTCTCTTGACCTTCGAAAGGGCTGCAGACCGAATTGCCTCCCCTCCCTCTCATCCCTCTGTAGCTCGATGCTCCCAATTTGATCATTCCATCTCCACCATCCATTCTCGAAGAATATCTGCATGTAACTTACTTTCGCCTCTCTTCCGTTTCTCTTTTCATTCTCCGCCAGTTCCAATAGCCATTTTTGAACTTCTTTTTCTCTTCTTGTTAGGTCATCTGTTATCCAAATATCGGTCCCCTTCAGTTCCCTCTTTCTTTTCATCATCTCCATCTTTTCATACCTGTCCTTGTACCTTGCTACCACCATTCTCTCATTCCCATATTTCTTCAAGGTTTTTCCTCTGAAATCATGTCCACATCTTTCAGCAATCCTGTTCAGCAACCTATCTTTTGCTCTTCCAGTCACTTGCTCCGGAAAGTAAACACTTATATTGTTTTTCCTGTACTCCCTCCTTTCTTTCTCCTCTTTTAACTCCTGTCCGCTTAACGGTCTCGGCTTCTTCTCCATTATTTTCCTTAGATTTTCCTCCTCTTTCGCCACTTTTCCCCAGGCTCCCCTTGCTTTCTCCGCCGAATACACCAATGATGCCTCGCTGATTGAGTCGAAGCTACAGTTTGTATCTTTCGCTCCTTCTCTTTTCGATGTTTTCTCCGTTCCTCTTCTTTCCTCAATCTTGTCCTTTTCGTTGATGATGTTCTCGAGCCTGAGTCGCTCCTCCTCCCACTGTCTTCTCTTTCTCTTTGCACTCTCTCTTAACTCTCTCACTGTTTTTCTCAGTTCTCTCACCTCCTCACGGCTCTGCTCACAGTTCTCACAAATCTCTTCATTCCCGCCCACACATTCTTCTTTCATTTTATTAATCTCCTCACAAAACCAGCTCTTCATGCTCACTACACTCTCCTCATACATTTTTTTTATTCTTTCCTTCCACCATATTTCCGACCTTTTTTTGTGGTCTTCAAAACGATTTCTCGTCTCCCTCCTCAGTCTTTCTTCCGCCTTCCGAACTTCTACAAACCAATGTTTCCCTAATCCGTACTCCGACCTTGCCCGCACACTTCGAACGGACTTGTCGTCGGAGTTTCCATCCGAATCCGCTCCCACCACCTCCTGCTCCTCCTCACTCGGATCATCGACGTCTTCCTCCTCATTTTCCTTGTACGTCGCCTTTTTTCTTATTTTCTTGGGCGTCATCTCGTTCCCTCTCCGAATCGACGACGCTCGTGCCTCCTCGGCGCACAGCTGCTTCCTCTGGGCCTTTCCCTCCTTTTTCCTCCTTTCCCTTCCCTCCCATGTTTAACCTCCAAAAACTTTACTCCTCGGTTAAACTCCTAATACCTCCCTTAAACTTTCCTTTTTTCACTAGCCTACTCTCGTACGCTTAACTCGCCTCCACTTTTAACACCCCTACTACTTTTCACTCCGATTACTAAATCGTAAGAAAAAAAGTGGAAAAGTGAAGAAATCAGAGTTTTCGGTAGGCTCTAGTGAGCCTACCGAAAAACACGTTCACTCGCCACGCTCTGTAACCGGAAGTCTTTTATTCAATTTTATTTTATTTTATTTTCGTTTTATTTTATTTCCATCTTATTTCATTTGCTTTCGTTTTTATTTATTTTCGTTTTTATTGGTTAATTATTTCTATTTTATTTTCTTTTCCTATTTAAATTTATTTTCGTTTCTATTGGTTAATTATTTCTATTTTATTTTCTTTTCCCATGTAAATTTATTTTGTTTTTTTTATATATATTTTTTTCTGTTTTATATTGCGGCCGTCGCGGGTCCGCGGGTGTGTGCGAGCGTCAGCGTTTTTTTTTTTTTTTTTTTTTTTTCGCTGGGATTCTCGCGTCAATGGGTCGGGTGTCGGCGGCCATATTGTCGGCGGCCATNATGAAAAATACGTTTTTCTATCAATTTTTTGTTTAATTTCAAAAACCATGAGAATTTTCGTACAGATTTTCAGTTTGGATTCTCAAAAAATAACGTTTTGTTCTCCTGACTAAATATTGAATAAGAATCACGAGCTCTGTTCAAGAAAAAATGAGAATTTCGTTGCATTCCAACGATGCAAACTTTAAGATCGTAAAAAAAAATGAAAAATACGTTTTTCTATCAATTTTTTGTTTAATTTCAAAAACCATGAGAATTTTCGTACAGATTTTCAGTTTGGATTCTCAAAAAATAACGTTTTGTTCTCCTGACTAAATATTGAATAAGAATCACGAGCTCTGTTCAAGAAAAAATGAGAATTTCGTTGCATTCCAACGATGCAAACTTTAAGATCGTAAAAAAAAATGAAAAATACGTTTTTCTATTAATTTTTTGTTCAATTTCAAAAACCATGAGAATTTTCGTACAGATTTTCTCTTTGGATTCTCAAAAAATATCTTTTTCTTCTCCTGACGAAATATTGAATAAGAATCACGAGCTCTGCTCAAGAAAAAAACATAATTTCGTTGAATTCCAACGATGCAAACTTTAAGATCGTAAAAAAAGATCGTGAGCCATGATTTTATTTGCAAAAAGAGAGAAAAGTCATTGCGACTCGTTTGGACGACTTTTCTGGCGATTTTTCCATCGGAAAATGATCCTTTTTCAAGCGAACAGCAAGTTTGTTGTGCAAGTAGAAAAAGTCGTGCTGTGGGCAGACGCGCCGCCGATCGACTCATCCCCCTCCTGGCACGTATGAGCATCACGCGCGCGAGAGCTCCGACCGGAGGCTGCTGCTCGAGGATCTTTCCGCCTGCTATTCGGCCAGAAAAAAAAATGAAAGAACAAAAAAAAAAGCAAAAAAAAACAGAGAACGGAAACTCTCGAGAGCGCCATGTCGAGAGAAAGAAAATAAACGAAACGTCGAGCACTGCGGCGCGCTGCGTCGCCAGCACCAACTTGACTCTCGCACCTTAGCACACTTTTCTCTCGCCAGATAGAGCAAACGAATGTCCTTCCTCGCGTCCGCGTCAGAATCACTGAAAAGTATATTAAAAAATGAAACAAGGAACGAGGCGAAAAATTTCTCGAACGGCCACCACGTGGTCACGCAAAATTCGCTCGTTCGCAAAATTTCGCGATGCATGCGGCTGATGCAATTTTTTCCTTGCGACGAGTAAACAAACTCGTCGATTGTCTGTCGACGTGATCGTGGACGTTGCAGCCGCGGACAGTTAGCGTTTTTCTTGTTTTCCTCGCAATGAACAATCACCGCGTCGTCACTGCCTTTCATCTCGCCCAACAGGACCGCGAGATATTTTCATTTCTCTCTCTCTCTCTCGCGTTTCGGGAGTCGCCGAGCAGGAGGCAAAGATTGGCCCCGCGCCGCGGCGATGGCAACTTGCCAGCCTTCCAACCCTCGCCTACCCCGTTTACCACCCTTCGCCGATATACTTGCACCCTTCAGACGCTTTCTCTCTCTCTCTCTCTCTTTCGCACTCGCGGACTCGCTGCCTCGGCAAAAACCTTCGGCCAATCGTTATCAACCGAATTCTGGCTCTCGCTGTCCTCCTTTCTTACACCCACACCAACAAAGGGAATAAACAGCGAGGAACCTCTCATTCGTGTGCACTAGCTGCTGCAACTAATTTTTTCCATTATTCCAATTTTTTCATATTTTTCTCGATCGACGATTCGCGAATTTTTGAGAGTTCAATGTTTTCCCATATTTTTCGAGTTTTTTACTGAAATTTTTAATAAAATCTTTGGGACATCGTTGTTTTCTGCTTTTTTTCAACGCACGCCTCACAGGGCGCGTTCGCTATCAATTTTTCGATATTTTTCTCGCTAGACCGCGAGCGTAATTTGAATTTTTGAGAATTCGATGTTTTCCCATATTTTTCGAGTTTTTTACTGAAATTTTTAATATAATCGTCGGAACATCGTTGTTTCTTCTTATTTTTCCAACGCACCCCTAATATTTTCGCGTTTCTATAAATTTTCCGATATTTTTGTCGCTCGACCAATTATTCGCGAGCGTAATTTGAATTTTCGAGAATTCAATGTTTTCCCATATTTTTCGAGTTTTTTTTACTAAAATTTCTATAAAAATAACGAACATCGTCGCGTTTCTTATTGTTTTTTCAACGCACGCCTAATATTCCCGCGTTGCTATCAATTTTCCGATATTTTTGTCGCTCGACCAATTATTCGCGTGCGTAATTTGAATTTTCGAAAATTCAATGTTTTCCCATATTTTTCGAGTTTTTTTACTAAAATTTCTATAAAAATAACGAACATCGTTGCGTTTCTTCTTATTTTTTCAACGCACCCCTAATATTTCCGCGTTTCTATCAATTTTCCGATATTTTTCTCACGCCCAGCCAACAATACTGTCGCGCGTTACATTTTTTCTCAGATTATGCGTCCGCAGTTTGCGGCCATTCAATTCGCCGTCTGTGCACAGAATATTAACGTGACAAAGCGGCTCGAGCTTTTAATACTCGAGACGAAAGAAAAAAAAAAAAAAACGCGTTGTGCGTCGTCGCTGCTTCATTCAATTTTTTTTTCTACTTTCAACGCCTGTCTTGGCTATTGGCGAATTTATCTTCGTGCAACTTCCGGTCCCTTGCCGGCCATATCCGAGTTTTTAAACGCGTGCCATAACTTTTTCTCGTCCGACGTCGTTCCCCATCATTTTTACCGAATTTTTTTTATTCCTCGATCTCCGATTCCGAGTTTTTTGATTTTTTCGAAAAATTTAACAAATTTTCATTTTCTTCGATTTTTTTTTGACCAATTTTCAGTTTTTTTTTTAAATTTTCTCGTTTCTCGGAGTTTCTCGCGAATATTTATATGTCGAGACCTGGGAATATTCATTCGGGAATCAGGAATTTTAGATCGGAGATACGAATCGGGACGAGAGACCGAGAAAATAGTTTCAGACGCCGTTCACCCGGTCGTGCGAGTCTCCTGCTATTATTGTTGAGACGTATTAATCGTTCGCGGCTCGAGCCTCGAACCTCGATCCCCGGAAACAATGACTTTCATCGCACAGCCCTATCGAACGATTCTCCTTTCGGCTTTCTCGCACGTCGAATTATTAACAACCAACTCTCGTTATCTACGGAGAAAATAAAATTTTTTTGACGTCGATATTTTGTCAAACACGATAAACCAAATATTTTTTCGATAATTTCAAAATTTTCGTTACTTTGCCAGTTTTTTTCGTTTCCAACGAAATCGTCAGCAAAATTTACGATTGGAACGCCCAAAATTACGATTTCGAAGTTCGCATCGTTAAAATGCAACGAAATCTCGTTATTTTTCAAATCAGACCGCAAAATTTCATTCAGTATTTTTCAAAAACAGTGGCGAAGAGTTTTTTGCCATTCGAAAATCGAATTTACTCCAAAAAATAGTAAAAAGTAAATAAATCATGAAAATAATGAAAAATTCAATTTTCCCTTGCAAAATTTGCTTCCGAAGAGACTTTCTAAAATATTTCTTACTGCAGGGACACAATTTTTGGAATAATTAAAAAAAAACGTTTAGTCGAACGTATCGAACAAAATTTCGAAAAATCGAATTTACTCCAAAAAATAGTAAAAAGTAAATAAATCATGAAAATAATGAAAAATTCAATTTTTCCTTGCAAAATTTGCTTCCGAAGAGACTTTCTAAAATATTTCTTACTGCAGGGACACAATTTTTGAAATAATTGAAAAAAAAACGTTTAGTCGAACGTATCGAAGAAAAATTTCGATATTTTCCAAAAAAAAATTCTTCTCAGTGTTTTTTTTTTTTTTTTTTTTTCGACGAGCCCGAATGTCACGTCGAGCAAATTATTTCTAATAATTATTGTTGATCGTTATTCGCCGGTCGCGAACAATTCACAGACTCGAGGTAATCGACTGGAAATTTTACGACAAAGTCCCATCGATCGAGCGAAGAAGCAAAAAAAAAAAAAAAA
>JBAJMU010000011.1:5053391-5074657 GCA_037952995.1 Hyposoter didymator
ATTTGCTTCCGAAGAGAATTTCTAAAATATTTATTGCTGCGATGACACTATTTTTGGGATTATTCAAAAAAACGTTTAGTCGCGAACGTATCGAACAAAATATCCATTTTTTTCAACAAAATTTTGATTTCCAGTGTAGAGATCAGTGATTCTGCGCCATTTTATTTTTTCGACGATTTTTTTCCGAAATTAAATTAAACACGCGCCGATTAGATGACTAATTAATCGATTCGCGGCAGGTCGTTGATTATAATGAATAATCGTTAATTAGGAAAATTCAATGAATCAATTCTGCGCTTTTTTTTTCCCCGCGAAGCATTTTTTCCCGTTGACAAGGTTGGGAATTGCGGAATGTTGAACCTCGCCGCGTGTGGATTAACGATCCCGCGTCGTTTGCTAATTAAGCAATTATTGGGAAAGAGCGTGGGTAGGAGCTTAACGTCAGCTTGTCAACATGTGCTGCTCCGGAGCCACGCCTCTTCTCGTTTCGGCGCATCCCCTCGCGCCCCCGACGCTCGCAAATCGTAGTGGAGTGCGCTGCGCCACCTGGTGGTGGCGTGGGTCAACTAACTCCAACGATTTCGCGATTAAACTCGCAAATTTGGAGTAAAAAAGGAATTTTTGAATTTTTTTCTTCGGATATTCAATCAGTCACTTCCTGCCACGTTGTTTTTCATGTTTTTTGAAATTTCTCCGAAAGATTCCTCGGCAAATGAACTATTTTAAGTTTATTCCGATTCACGATCGTTCCGGTCCGTCGCTCGCCCTCCATTCCCTCCTCGACCTACGACTAATCTCCGTCCTGGTCCCGTCAATCGATCAGGAAGTTGAATTAACGGAGCTAATTAAAACTTTTCAGAGCAGCAGCTCGAATTTGAATGTATCGTGTGTCTACTTGACTAACTCGGTCTCGCCACAAGTTTTGTGAACGACGAATCCACCAACATCACCGCAGCTTCCAAAACTACTTGAAAATCAATGCACCAATTTGTCAACTTTATTCGACTGCTCGTAATTTCCCCATAATCGTTGCGAATGACGCATAAAAATTCAGAATGTTAGTTCGAACCTTTCGGAATGACAATATCATGCCAAAAAATGTTTATCCAATTTTCAAAATGGCGGAAAAAAATCGGGAAAGAAGCAACGTGGAAAAAAAAGTTTCAACGCCTGCCACGTTGTCGGTATCGTTACGAACGACCCATAAAAATTCAGGATGTTAGTTCGAACCTTTCGGAACGACAATATCATGCCAAAAATTTTTTATCAAATTTTCAAAATGGCGAAAAAAAATCAGCAAATTTTTGTAAAAAAAAAAAAAAANAAAAAAAAAAAAGATCCGGATTCCTCGTCCACTCAATGTCCATCTAATTGTCACCCCATCAACCGCGATTCTACCTCGTGTTCCATCCTCCATCCACCAGTCCGACCTCGAAAACCACAAAACTCTTATTCTTCTCCTTTTCCTTCTTCTTGGCCAACCCTTGCGGGGGGCTCAAGGCCGCAGGTTTGCGGTCTCAATTTCACCCTCAGGACTCGCTGGGAATTTCATCCCTTAGCCTCTTCTCCACTGTTACCCTCTCAGTGGTGATCCCTGATTGTGGCTGGACAACAATTACCATCACACCCTCCCGAGGCATCTCTCGAAGGACAAATAGCTCGTCCAGCTCGTCGGGTCTGAGCGCAGATTTCGCAGTTGAATCGTTAAGTAAATTGCTAAATTTTGATGAATTTTCTTTTCCTCCAAAACCTTTTCCTCTGCCTCTCATTTCGTTCCAACTGTTTTCGTCCCGACGAAATGTCCCAAAAAAAATGTAATCAACCGAGCACAAGGATGAGCAACCAACCAACCGAGTTTTTTCCACTTTTTTCTTCATTTTTCCTTTTATCTTTTCTCTCCTTCGCTTTCATGTCCTTTTCCTATCAATTCTCACCGGGATCAACGATCCACGAACCCCGCGCTATATGTTTAAAAAAAAACGTGCTTGTCGCCACGAAAAGAACAAGATGCCTCCCTCCCTTCGACTCCCATGAAAATAAAATAAAGCCTGAGCAGGAAGAAGCGAAAAAAAGGTAATCAATCGCCCTCAACCAGATCCACCAACCCCAACCAACATTTTCGAGCTTTCAAACCCCTCGTCCTTTCCCTTTTCCACCGTTTTTCATAGACCAAACCAAGACGAAGACTATTTAACGTTTTTAACATCAATTTTTATTTCATTTTGTCCGATGAAGTTTTTCATCGAATTTCTTGGCCGAAACGACGAGTTGGCGATTGAAAAACACGAACCAGTCAAATGAGAACTTTCTGCAATCGAATAACGAGCTTTGCAAACGAAAAATATTTATTTCTCTCAATTATTTGTCAAATTTCAAAAATCCTTGAAATTTTTCGACCCGACATACTTTTCGAAATGCAGAAACCGATTTTTTAATCTTCGTAAAAATTAGGAATTTCGTTAGCAAACTTGAGCGTCATTAATTTTTTTTTAAAACCATTTTTTCTTCGTCAACTAATCTACACATGGGTCTTTGACGTTAACATGCACACAGAGGCTTATACATTGAGAATCTGACTTTTCGGTGGAGATGACGCGAACGAATGGACCGGAAGGAGCAAGTAATTAAGAGAAAAAACAATTAAAAAGTAAATTCTCGTTTTTCACTTGAAATAAGATTTCTCATCCCTCCGCAGACATTCTCTTGGTGCTGTGGGTTTTTTTTTGAGCTTGTAAAGTATAAAAATAGGAATTTCCGTCGTAGGGGATGAAATGGCGATAATAATTCATGGGAGCGAGCTCCGGGCTCAGTTTATGTTCCTCCTCCTTTGTGCTTCATACTTCGTTAAAGGAGATTGGAAGCTGTGGCTTTTATCAGCTCCCAACCCTCGTTTCTTTTCTTGTTAATTTTTTTTTAAATTTTTTTTCTTTTTTTTCTTTTTTATTCGTAAAAGCTTAACGTGTACTCTGTGGTCGGGCTGACCAAAGTCCTTTCATCGTAGAGAGTGAAAGAATCGCCAGCACTTTATCGAAATTCATCCGAACGAAATTATTATCCACGTCCTGCACGTTAATCGACGCGCTGCATTTTCAAGCCTGACTCTTCGAGCTTCACGTACTAAATAAATTATTTTACGATCCTCCACCCTCGCGTTTTGCTGGCCTCAAAGTTGCACGAGATTGCAGAGAATATCGTTCGGCTATATATATATTTCCCACCCCCCCCCTCCCCCCCCCCCNGTTTCAGGCTTTCGGGCGTGTATCGCCGCGGCAAAGTCCGCGATTTAATGGAAAATATCTTCTGGCCCATTGGCCATTACGTCGATTCCAAAATCATGATGAAATAGAGTCAAACTTTATGAATTCCCGAAATATTTGGAGAAACGGACGTGAAAATGGGGAAAATATATTTTTGTGTCTTGTTCCTTTGATTTGTCAATTTTATTTCCATTTTTATTGCGAGAACGTTCTCTTCTTCGATTGATAATACTTGTGAAAGGAGCTGCCGGAGCTTTTTTATGACACTGACGTTTGCAACGTTGGGAAGCAACGAAAAATACGTTTTTTTTATTCATTCTTTTTGTGAAATTTCGAAAATAATGACAATTTTCTTAAAGACTTTTTTTTTGAGCTTGGGAAAAGTATCCTCAGTAAATATCTGCTCTGGTTAGACTGGAAACAAGATTTTGTTGGAAAAGATCGATATTTTGTTCGATACGTTCGCGACTAAACGTTTTTTTTGAATAATCCCAAAAATTGTGTCATCGCAGCAAGACAGATTCTAGAAAGTCTCTTCGGAAGCTAATTTTCGTCGTCCAATGGTAAATTTTGATGAAAATTCTGTTAGAAACTAAATTTACTGCCAAAAAATGAAAAAAAAATTTGCAATCATCCAAAAATATTTAGTTTATCGTATTCAACAAAATATCAACGATTTTTAACAAAATTTCATTTCCAGTGCAAGAAAAAACAATGAAACTTGCACCGAAAACAAAATTTTGTTGGAAAAGATCGATATTTTGTTCGATACGTTCGCGACTAAACTTTTTTTTTACTAAAATCCCAAAAACTGTCGTTTTGGTCGTTTCGATCGTAAATTTTTCATCGAAAATCGAAAAACATTTAGTTTACAGTACTCCAACAAAATATCAACGATTTTTAACAAAATTTCATTTCCAGTGCAAGAAAAAACAGAATTTCGTTGCATTCCAACGTTGCAAACCCCAACATCGTCCCCTTTTTCACGAGCCAGATCGTCCCTTAAAATTGCTCTCTTTATGGAAAAGTGCATTTTCGGTGCAACATTATCGTGTCCCCAGTGGCCAATAGTTTTTCAGCTCCTCGCCAAGCTTAATAGTATCGACTATACCAAAAGATTCGAAATACTCATGTAGCCTTGCTCTCCAACCCTCTCTCTCTCTCTCTCGAATGATGAGCAAAGAGGAGAATCGTGGGGGAAGACTCGCTGCGGTTTGGAACGCGGTCATGGCCAGCAAAGTCCGCAGTTTCCACCATTTCGTTGGTTCTCTGCGCGCGGGGCCAAAATTCAAAGGGGAGGGAATTTTAGGACAGGGGATGGAGAAATAAATGGAGGACGAAAAGTTTTTGCGAGAATCCTTGGGAAATCACGTCGCCAAAGAGCGTCCGGACGCGAGCGTACAACTTGCACACCCAAAAAGTTGCAACTATCTCGCGTTGCAGCACGAGTCTTCACCAAAAAGTTGAAAAATAAAGCATCGAACCTCGAGCCAATTCAATTCGAGTTTCAATATTATTTTCCTGCTTTTTTTTGCAATCTCCTGCAATCTCTCTCTCGCCTTTTATTTTTCTTGAACGATTTTGGCGGCCAGTACTTGGTTGGGTGACCGCTGGGCCTCTCGTAACATCTCGATGCTCGATCACTGAACCAGAGCCAGTTTCCCAGAGTCCTTGACACTGCCGATCGCTTGATATTCTTGAATATCCGCCGAGCCAATTAAAAATTAACAATTAAACAAAAATATTCATTAATTTTTTTTTTTCGATTTATTTCGCTGTAAAAATGAGGCTCAACGAAAATTGAACGTGTTTGTTGAAACAGTGAGCAGACATTGCTCCCACGAACGATTCAAAGGCCCAGGAAGCAAGGATTCCAAGTTAACTCGTAAAATTCGTTGGCAAAGGATTTATTTCACGTCGTCGAGAAAGAAATCGTCAGTTTAATTCAGGAGGGAAATAAGAGGAGAAAACAAAGAGCTCGGGAGCTAATTGCACGGCGTTCCTGCATTTAGAAGAGGCTCCGAAGGCCAGGGGGTTGAAAGGGTTTTAAAAACGATGGAATAAATCGTCGAAAAAACGTGCGCGAGAGATAAAGGGACGAAATGAGGGAGAGAGAGAGACAACGACAAAATGGGATGCTCTGGAAATATATTTGCATCGCTCTTCCTTCGAGCTTTCGTTCTTTCGACGATGTTCCCTCTCATTAAGCCTCTTGTGAGGCTCGTCTCGACCAACAATGGCGAAGCCTTGATATTAAAAAAAAACAAAAACAACAAAAAATTATCATCGGCTCCGAAAAACGTAAAAAAAAAAGCAAATGAGCCTCGCGTTAAAAAAAAAACGAACTAATTGAAAAAAACTCTTTATTTACGAAACTCTATTTATTAAAAATCAGCTAATCATTTTATTTAAATGAAATTGCGTTTGTCGGTCGCATGAACGTTTTTTTCCTGAACGAGAAAATTGTTGTGTCGCCAATCCGGTCAAGAAACGTGATTTTCCAAATTTCATCCCTTAATTTCGATTTCGATTTTTTTTCGAGTTTTATTTTTTATTTTTTATTTTTTATCGAAATTGAGGATTAGCTAATTTTTCTTTCGTTCCATGGCAAAGGCCCTTGGAGCATTCGACGCCTTTCCGCTTTTTTGGAAACCCCAAATTTTCATATTGAACAATTTTCATTTATTGCTAATTCTCAGTTGTCTAACATTTTGTTGTTGTTGTTTTTTTTTTAAGGACTACGTCGACGCACGAAATGCCACGAGCCATTGAGGAACAGACTCCCTTATGGTGAGTGCTTTAAAATAATTAATCGATTAATTATACAAATTCCATTCGACACTGAAATTTGCAAACGTTGACGTTCAACGTTTTTTGTTTTGTTTTTCAACGCTCCTAGTAGCTCAGGAGCCATCGTGCGGATTCAATTTTTTTTTGACAAGATTTTTTTGCTCGTTTCGTTGCATTTTTTTTTTTTTTTTNNNNTTATTCGACGTGCTTCGTAATCGTGTCCTTGCTCTCGAGTTTTTTGATAACTCGACTACAGCGACTGATAGCACGACTTTTACCCTCGTTTGGTGGGGCAAGGGGGCAGCGATCCTTGCTCTCTGTTCCGCTTTCAATTATTTAGTACGGTTAATATTTATGCGACGTAATTTCGTGAATTTGTTGGCGCGCAATAAATAATAATGAAAAAAATAAATAATTAATTTACGTTTTATTAATAAAAACGTAATTTTTAAACGGACGAGGAAAAAATGAATGGAAAGGGGAAGAAAATATTGAGAAAAGCTCTGCGAGAAGATTTTCCATTTGGCTGACAACCGATCGAGCATGTAATTAAAATTCCTAGACATTTTTTTCCATCTCGAAAAAAAAATGAATTTTCTCGCAGGGTTTTATTTTGACGGTTCGAATAACGCCTCGATTTTCTTCTTCGATCCATCGAGATTCAATGGAGCTTGGGAAAGGATGAAAAACTTGAGAGGCATGCATTTCTTTTGGTCGATTCGTAGCTGCTCCATAGAAAAGCTCGGGAGAGGCTAATGCGCTCAACGTGACAGTATTTTTCTCTCCTCCTTCTCTTCAATAACGTACAGTCAACCCTTGCCTCACGATCGCCCACCCTCCAGCTTAGACACCGATCGCAACTGCGACGATAAAGCAATCCTCGTCTCTTCCTCGCGGAGCTTTATCATGCAAATTATTGCAAATGAAATATTTTCGTAACATTCGTTTTTCTTGCTGTGTGGCGAGGCAAAAGGAAGATTAAAAAATTCCAAGTGCTTGAAAACTTTTTTTTCATCGTTACATTGTCGATCGTGGTCGTCGACCACTCGGCCGTGGATTAATTCACTCACTCGAGGGTTACTTACACCCTCGTAGCAATCAGCCTCGAGGTTTCATGCTGAAAAACGTTTTTTTTTATCAATTTTTCATTCCATCGCATAAAAATGAAGAAACTTCACATACAACGCTCCAGGCTCCTGTTTCCGTTCCTTTTGGCCACTCGCACACTCTCGACAGTGGGCGAGAAGGTAAAGGAATTATTTTCGAGTCTGATGACGAATGAAAAGTCTCGCAATCAATATTCTCCCATTTTTTATTTATTTTTCTTTCTTACTCTGGAGAACGGATTGTTGGAAAACAAAAATTACAAACGTGATGCGGAAAGATGGCTGTTGGGGAGGAAAAAAATTAGAACGGGTGCAATCGATCGCGCATTAAACGGAAACTCAAGACTTTATTATTATGCATTAGTTTCTATCTCTCTCGCTCTTTTTTTATTACCATCTCTATTTTTATTCCTTTTCTCCTCGTCTCTCTCTCTCTTTCGTCTTCCTCCACTTTGCCAAAGTATCGAAAGATCCCCATCTCCGTGAGTTATAACGGGGTACGCTCCATTAAAACCGATGAAGCGAGGCAACACGACCTCCTCGTCGTCGTCGTCGTCGACTCGACTGAAAAGTCTCACTCTCTCTCTCTCGAGAGAGAGAGTGAGACTTTTCACGAGGGCTTACTCACGCGAACCCTCCATGTACTTACCCATGTTCCCTGTTGAAGCGGAACCTCGTTATTGTCCATATTTCGTTGTATCTTTAAATCCGATTTATTCAGGCGAAATGAAAGTTTTGTTTAAAAGGAGGCACAGGCTTGACGCTTCGCCACATTTAAACCCGAATGTCGTCTCTTGAGGTATCTTTGTCGCTGTACTAAACTACCCAATGCTCTAATTATGCTTCCCAACAGTCAAGCTCGTGTACTTTTATAATTTTTTAATTTTATTTTTTATTTTTTATAATTTTATGATTTTATATTTTTTTTAAACAATTTTATAATTATAAATATTCGTTGAAATAAATATATAATATATAATTATAATATATATTATTATTATATAATATATAATGACATAAATATATAATATAGGAATTAATAAGTAAATATTTATATAAAATAAATATTTAAAATATTTTATAATTTTTTAATTTCTAATTTAATAGTTATTTTATAATTTATTTATCATTTTATAATTGCCGTTCAGAATGAAACGTATACTTTTATAATTTTTTATAATTTTATGATTTTATATTTTTTTAAAACAATTTCATAATTATAAATATTCGTTAAAATAAATATATAATATATAATTATAATATATATTATTATTATATAATATATAATAATATAAATATATAATATAATAATTAATAAGTAAATATTTATATAAAATGAATATTTACGATATTTTATAATTTTTCAATTTCTAATTTAATAGTTATTTTATAATTTATTTATTATTTTATAATTGCCGTTCAGAATTGGATAAAAATTTGTCAAATTCTCAACAATAATTCTCAAACCGACAGTAGACTGCCCAAAAAATATTAATTATTCTTTCGGCGAGAAGAAATGTTGACTACCGCTGAAAAAAAGTATAAAAATTAAATCAGAATTATTAGTTTTGTGTTAATGACCGAATGACGTCGGTTTAGCAAAGGTTAGAGTCTATTTGTTGATTATTTCTTCGATCGTATACAAAAAATGAGAATCAGAGCTGCAGCGACAAAGGTTTTGTGAGGCAAAACGTGACCTCGACTTTGGAGCTCGTTTGGGCGTTTAATCAACGTTCCAGGGTCAAGAACAGCGAAGAGAAAAAAAAGCGTGTAGTTTGTGCTAAAAAAGCATGGAGAATAATGTTTTTTGTATCAGGTTGGTTTGCATTAAGTTGGAAAATGAAAATGTTGAACGTTCGTGGGATATACGCGGTGAAAAAGGAATAAATGTTTATGCATATTTGATGGGGAGGAATTAAAAGTACGATAATCTGAAAAGCATGCGGTAGAGGCTCATGATTGGCCTCTCGTCTTGGTTCACTCGCAGGGCATTACGACCTTGTGTCACGCATATATACCAGGCGATATTTTTTCCTGCCCTCCTTGCTCTCCCTCTCCCTCTCGTTGGCTCTATTCTTCTTGGCCTTTTTTCTAGACTCCGTTGCGTGCTGCTCGTTTCAACCCTCTGTCTTTTGACCGCCATTTTTTTTCTCGCCTTTGTTTCGCAACCTTCTCGATATAAACGAGCGACTCGTGTTGCAGTCTCGTCTCACTCTCACGCTGCTCTCTTTTCTCTCCTTTCATTGCGCGGGGCCTCCCCTCGATCCACCTGGAGCAGCCAGTGTGCCACCTTCGAGAGCATATAAAAGCTGATGCTCCTCGTTCTCTTCCTTCTTTCCACTGTATACCATCTCACGTTGTTCTCGCTTCTCCCTCTCCCAAGCCCATCCATATCCTTCGATGTCTCTTCTACACACAAGACCATACCCTTTTTTCTTTTTCTTCTTTTTTTATCTTGCTACAAACTATTCACTCAGCTGGTGGAGAAAAGAGAAGCTACCAGTCATAGGAAACGTTGTAGGCAGCCCGACGTTCACCGGGAGCGCCCACAGCCCAACCATCAAGCTGTAGAGAACGTGTACACTCGCTCGAGACTTTCTCTCTCTCTCTCCAGGTGGGCGGAGATCGATAGCACCACGGCCACCCAGCTTTACCCAACCGCCTAACCGGGAACTGCTGCCACCCAACTTTTCCCCGTTATACGCACGTATTTTCAAACCCTAAGCTAAATTGTCTTATGTACCTGTGAGAAGAGACGACTCCTACGAACCTATCCATTTGTCAACATAATACGTTAGCTTTCCTAGACCCTGCGAAGCCTTCCTCAAAAGAGTTATCCTCCTCGAGCCCCCACAATCGTTAAGACTTTTATATCCTCCAGTCCTGATACTTCATCCTTGCGGTTACATGGAGCTCATCCACCAACCCCCCCCGAAATATTCACCTTTCAGACACATGCCATGCGCCCTTGATCTACTACCAAGTGATTAACATCCTCCCACAGGTGTACCAGCTCATTAGATCACTTAGTTATGGAGCTTTGACTCTCTCGATTACCTACACTATTTGCCACCCACTGTTAACGACCTATTGACCAACCCTCTCGATCCTAACCCTTGACCTCCCTCGATCCAACCACTAGAAACATCGATCCTCACCATACCAACCAAAAACAATGACTCTGAAGTTTGCAACGTTGACGTTCAACGAAAAATTTGTTTATCTATTAATTATTTAGTGAATTTTGAAAATTGTGACAATTTTTCGTGTCTCTTGAGGTTTCAGGGCCAAATATTCAATAATAATTACGAACACTGCTCAAGAAAAAACAAAATTTCGTTGCATTTTCAAAAAAATCATTCCTTCCCCCCTCCTCAACCTTCTTTCTCCGTTTTCCATTCAGTTGCCACCTACTACTGTAACTTTGGCTATGTCAGACTCAAATAGCTTTGGCACAAGCATCCCTTTCGACCTCCCACGAGCTTGCAGTTTTCGTGTGCTCGCGGGAGAACTCCCGATCGATCCAAGAGTCTCCCTCTCTCTCTCACGTGTTCATGGTTAAGCGCGTGTAGATGTGCTCGCTGAGACAGGGAGGCATCGGGCCGAAGGAAACGGGGCAACGATTACGAGAATACGAGTACATGGGGGTTGAAAAAAAAAAAAAAAAAANAAAAAAAAAAAAAAATGGAGGAGAAGAGGGTGAAAAGATCCGTATCGGAGCGATATCCAGGACAGTCGATCACTGTCGTTGCGTTCAACATTGTGGACTCTTCTACTCTCATGTTCCTACCCCCTCCGCTGCCTCTTTCCCTTCGGCATCTAAAAAAGCCACCCCACAAATGGAAAATTGCCTTGTACCCTCGTTTCTGCGATGATAGGTCATTTACAATACCAACAATCCCAACTTCTCAAAATATCAACATTTTTCACCCTTATCCTCTCTAACCCCATGGCATTTAATTATTTCACGTATAAACTTTGATTACCATGAATTTTTAATTAGTTGCTCTACACCAAACCTCCCACTTGTCCAGCCACCCGATCCCAGACGTTTGAAGGACATGTGGTTTACGTCCATCCCAATTCTCAACTCTTGAAAGTCAATTTTCATCCCCCAACTATACCGGGACCCATTTTCCAAACCGCACTCAACATTAGATTGACACCCAGTTTAAAAATTTTCTCCATTCGTTTAATCCCTGATAAATTCACTTGAGGAGACTGTTCATTTTTGTCGTTAGCAAAAAAAAAAAAGACACTGAAGTTTGCAACGTCCATGAAAAATATTTTTTCTAATAATTGTTCGTTCAATTTCAACACCATGACAATTTTTGTACCAATTTTGTGTTTGGATGCCGAAAAAAAATGTCTGTCAAGAAAAAAATTGTTACAAACTCCAACATCTCGATGTTTTTTTTTCGAAATGGTAAAAATCAGGGAAACTCTTTTTCTCTTCATTTCCTTTTTTCCACCATTTTTTTTTAACGAAATTCTATCTCACTTGAATTTTATCGATTCGATGTTTAGTCGTTTTGTTTTCGAAGCACAAGGAGATCTCTATTATCAACGAGAGGACCTCCACATGTGGACCTCGTTCCTATGGGGATTTCACCATATCCGTATCTTTTATTCACGTACGTTTTCCACATACCGATGCTTGAAAAAAAAACAAAGATATATGTACACATCCATTGGCCCGAAAAGCTACATTCCATTTTGCCCTATCCGAGTGGACGACACCCACACATTGACAATTTCTATCGACAGGTCCTTCATCCACGTTTATGGACAGGGATAACAAAAGATAGATGAGAAAAGGGATAGAAACACGAGGGTCATTCATCCTTTATTCAAGAGCCTGGCTATGACAGAGAAATTTAAATAATAATGGCTCTTGGTACTGGAGAATAAAAATCTAAATATTTCTCGTAACCTGATAACGAGTAATTTGATAACGAGTTGATTTTCATCCTACAATGAGACGAAACAAAAAGAAACGTAACAAGGAATAAGGGAGGAAGAAAACGAGCGAGGAAACAAACGTAAGCAGAGTTTTTTTTTTTTAATCCTGTCAACAAGGATTCACATCGTGTAATGTCATCGCGGAGGGTTCCGGCTACCAAAAAAAAACTCCAGAGGGTTGAGAAACGAAATTTATACGGACGAGAAACTCCCAACGAGAATGGAAATATATCCAGACTAGACCCACTGCCATTCCAACTTTCATTTCCCGCAACACTCACACACTGATGTAGGAAAGTGTGTAAATGGCGGTGGGTCTGGATATACCCATACGTATCTCGAAGGGAAACGACTTAACTGATGAATATTCATCAGCTACCAAGTTGAGCCATGATTGACAACGTTCTCTATTCTCTCATTCACTAACCTGAACTATAAAATGTTGATAAGAGGCGAGACAAATGCTGCAGACAAATATCCAAAGTATAAAGCACTTCTTGATTCGATCGAGCTCCAGCCTCCCCTACACCATACATCGCTAGGTCGAATATGCTCTAGAAATGATGTTTGGAATTTAGTTCCATTTTATCAGCAGACATGCTCTACCCAGACGATGTATATTTTCTCTTTTTATCATGAGGGGATGGAAAATTGGGTTGTTGTGTGCAGAAGAGTCTGCTGCTGGAGAAAACGAGGGAGAAAAATGCTTGTCCATCTAGTGGAGAAAGCTGCTACGGCGAACATAACGATCTGGAAAGTTGGCCAAGTATTCACCCTCCTCGACATATACATATGTTTATTTATTTAGGGGGTCGGACTTGTCAGCGAGGTGCTTGGCTCCACTTGCATCAGAGGTGCAATCTACGACTCTCAACATATCGCCTCCATTTTAGTTCATAGCCGGTCGTAAAGATAGCCAGAGTCCTCGTTACTCTTCTCACTAACCCAGCCCATTTTCTCTTTTTACCAACAAAACCCGCCAATTACCTGCAGGACGCCATTTTCTTTTCACAAATGATGGTAACCCATTAGCAGGAGGAGCAGAAGCGATTAAATCCAATAGGGAAACTTAGTCTCTGCTCCATCAACAAGAAAAACTTTAAAATCGAAATTCAAATTTGGCGCGCGATTTTCGTACAAACTGACGCCACCAGGTGGCGCGGATCCAGCCTTCCAGCGCTTGGAGCCTCCGTAGCTGGAATCTCGCAGTCAGCACGGGCATTTTTCTTGAATCCTTAGTATCTTCTGCCAGTCATGATTCTCCAGGACAGTTTTATTGTACAAAGCGCTTTAGTGGTGTACACCAAAATGGCACCTTTTATTAAAGGTGGTGGAGTAACTCGCGATGCTGCTTCGACGACGCCCCAGACTCGACACAATTGCTACCCGTTGCTCTCCTTCCCCTGCACCTGACGTTTCTCACAACGTGTGCAAAGTAGACGTGTGTCATCCATTGAAATTAATTCTGACGCGGTTTCACCGCAAGCTCCTATGTACACAAATGGAATCTCGCACGTGTGTACGAACCACCCGCCGAGTACAATGGAGCTTCGTAACCGGAAATAGCGCGGGGGATGCTACTGTTGAAAGCTCCAACGCCACATAGAAAGGAGACAACAACCATGCTTGTCACTATTACACGGCTATTATGTGCACCCTTTCCCTCGCTGCCCCTTAGGATCATAAGATGCAGTTTCTCGCCCCCATCAACATCCAACCCTTACCTGTTCGTCCTTACCCTTTCTCCTCCACGAACTTTATCGACGTTTTTCGTGAAAATCGTTTCTTCAAACGTCTCCAAAATCGTGCGTTATTTTTGATGGCCAATTTTGAGTTTTTCGAAAGATGAAAAATAGCCAACAAGACGGAGAGAGCTTGGAACGAGAAGAAGAGCAGGAAAATGGGAAAGGAAATACGCTGGAGATCCTTGAATAGGTTTCCATCAAGAACTCGAATTCCATCGATGGTACTGTGTACAGATTTATATGGAGAGGTGGTTTGCTCTGGCAGGCTGTCGTATTGAACACAAGTGAAAACCGAGCCATACCTTTGGATAGTCGAGCGTAGTAAATCGCTGAGAAATACTGATTCTCGTCTACCGCTACGTTAAAACCACGCCAGCAACTTTGCCTTATTCCTTTTCCTCTTATTTTATTTCCTCTATATGAACGTACATACTTTTATGTACTACACGTTAATACATAATACACATATACATGTAATCGTATCTATTCATTTCCTCGGGCTCCGACATATTTCACTAAAAACATTCAAACTCGCAGCATCTCTCGATTGGAAAGCTTGGCAATTGAGAAAATCGATAGAAAATGGAGCTCCAGTGAAAATTATACTGCACCAAGGAATGTCTCTCATCACATCTGCATCCAACCTACTTGGATATTTCACTCCAATTTAAAGTCTTCCAGTCTCAACTTAATTAATCCTTCGCCAGCATGAGCTCCAAGGGTCGTCACATGCCTTAATGCTTATCAGCCTTGCAGCGTTGCCATGTCCTTCTTATGGGGACCGTTGATGGTCAGATCCATGTAGAGAAAGAGAAAATTATATAAAAAATTACTACGTCATCATAGTTTCTTTGAAACAGGTTGCTCCTCTAAGAGATTTCAGCAAATAGTAATTTTTCATTTAGATTCCGTTGGGATAGCAAAAAATTTGACATTTTCCTCAAATTTTGACATTTCAGGTGGAAAATGACTAATTTGCCAAAATTTTTGCCAAATTTTACGATAAATTTTGCGTGGTGATTGATGAAGAAGCGCAAGAGAGAATTCTGCGCTTGGTTCATCGAATCAACTGGAGTGTGATCAGCAATAAAGCCATTTTGAGATCGATTGAATTGAGGAAAAAAGAATGAAATATATTTTTGTTACTGTTGTTATAAATAGAGGTGGAAATTTATCTGTGTCGATGCTCTAGGACTGAATCTATTGAGGGCATTATATCAGCATGACAGAGGATAAAAATGGGCGAACGTGAATCCCGGAATAGGGCGTTTTCATTTTTACTGTGTTCCATCATCCTTCAACTAGCTAGGCGCGAAAAAAGTCTTATTTTTTATCATCTCCAGTCTCTTTTGGTGAAGTAGTTCGTCCTTGTAAATCCCCAAAGGTCATCTCCAATCCCACCCAAAGATATCACTGTCCTTGAGAACATTTATTTTCCTTCTCTTTTTTCCATCCCGCAGTCAATTGAAGAGACTCTCGTAGGGGGAAAAGTATGAATTCACACATCGAAACACTTCATCCTTAATATCATTATGGCCGCTGCTGCTGCTTTCTCGGTTCGTCGTACCTCCGTAGGGATGGCATTCTATTTCCGTCACAGTGATATCCTTGTTTCTTAATGTGCCGAGAGAGCCCACCGCAGGAGGCTATCTCGTCCTGTTGACTGATTCAAAGGGTGTCCTTGAAATCGGCGACGATTTTTTCACTGCTCGATAGCTCGTGAAATTCTGGAGGAAAAAGTCCTTTGACATTTTTCTCTCCGATGCGCCGTCGCTGAGATTCTCGAGATTCAGTTACGCGGCCAATCAGGTTCGGCGTTTCGAAGCGCCGCAGAGTGGGGGCCGCGCTCCGCCTCCGCAGAATAGATGGACCCCCCCAAACGACTTTTTCTTCCCGTATCTCACTCTCCAACGCCCGCAACATTTGCGACATACTGTAGATTCATAGTTTTCCATACACGTATGCTTTGTGCCTTGTAGAAAATATATATTTATATATCGGACGATAAGGAAGCGAGGTAAAGGTCATGCTGTTGAATCGGCAGACCCATCAGCTCACTAATACCCTCCGCACCCTATAATCATAACAAATTATCTACAAGGGCGAGCCCAGCAATTCGGTTTTTATCACTTTATCAATAACAACACCATCGTCTCTCCGCAGACTTTTTTTTTCAACTCTTTTCGTGCGTTTTGTGCGTGTAAATAATTCGTAAACAATTTTTTTTGTAATATTTATTTTTTTCTCTTTTTGTCTCATTCCGAAATAATTGACAATATTTTTTGGTGACTGCGGAAATTCTCATTAGTATTTCCGATTTAAAAAAAAAAAAACGTAACGCTCATCGCCCAAGTGCAGCAAATTGCAAAAAAAAAAAGTAAAGCATCTTGTTTGTTTGTTCGTTGGAACATTTTTATTTTTTTTTTTCTATCATGGTGTGAAAAAAAAATTATTGGATCGCCTTAAAGTTTTCTTATTTCACGTCTTTGTGACCCTCGGGGTGAGCACGGGCTCGACGTCAATGTCGAAGGAGGAAGAGGCAAAACGTCGTGCTCGGTTTTCCAGCGTCGACTCTTATCGTTGCTGAATACCCTCTGGATCGTATTGTCGACAAACCCCTTCGTAAAAATCTCTTGCGGACATACTTCCAGAGAAAGAGAGAGAGAGAGAGAAAATATTGCCCTCGGGCACACCATTGGTTCACTTTGAGAAAGAATTCGAACCACCTCTGGGACTGCAGTAGTCGAAAGCTTCTATTCTCATACGAAAGATCTTTTATTCGAAGGGTGCAAATGCTCTCGTAACTTTCTATATAACAGTCAACAAAATGGCCCAAAATTTTTTTTTCGAATTTTATCAAAAATCGAAATTATAATTATTCAGCAATTGGTTAATTAATAAATAGAAGAATAAATAAATAAATTAGTGAATAAATAAATAAATGAGTAAATAAAAAATCGGACAATCAATTAAATAAATGAGTAAATAAATAATCGACCAAACAATTTAATAAACGAATAAATAAATGAGTAAATAAATAAATAGATTAATAAATATATGAATAAATAAATAATCGACCAAACAATTTAATAAACAAATAAATGAGTAAATAAATAAATAAATGAATAAATAAATGCGTAAATAAATAAATAAATGAATAATTGAATATAAAAATAAATAAAATTTATAAACAACTAAATAAATAGTAAATAGCTAAACAAATGCAAAAAAAATTACTCAGTAACTAACTGCAATTCACAAGTCATCGTAATCATTGGAGTACCTGAATAAATTCATTAATATTGCAAAACAAAAGTCCAACGAGAAAAAAAAAATCACGTAAAAGAAAAGTTAATTGAAACGCCAAAAAAATTCGTTAACGATTTGTTTACTATTCACATAACGAAAATTCACACCAATGGAATCTGAGCTATCCATATGGTGCAAATGTGTTTATTAGCATCTGCGAGAACTCGGGAGAGTACCCAAGCACTTTTGCTAAAATAAATGTATTCGTGCTGCTGCATAGCCGTGAAAAGGAAAAATAAACACAATCAGCCTACGCACTCGCTCACGTGGACTGTTGACCAACCAATTATCGTTAAGACTATTTTTGTTCGTCATTTTCGGCTCCGTCATTTCATTTTCCATTTTCCACATATTGATTTCATTTTCAATTGAAAATTTATCATTTTTCATATTCCCCATCGATGTTCACGAAAAAATTGAAAAAAAAAATCCTCGCCATTTAATTAAATAATTCCAAATTTTTTTTTTTCAATCTTTTTCGAATATTTTATTTTTATTACAAATTTAAATTTCAGAAAATAAAATTTCCTATCCAATAATTTTTTTTTTCGTATTAATAAATGAAAAAAAAAAAAAAAATTGCGATTCCCTTGTATTTATTCGGCAAAAATGGCAACGATAATTTTTCAAGTGCTAATCACGTTTGGCTTTTTGGCAAATTATCGTATTTTTCAAAAATTGACGATTGGGTGTACGTGCACCAAGGATGTGTGCGAGTGACGAGGAGCGCGAGGCGCCTGTGACGGCGGCTCAAGGCGCCTGACGTTTAACACGCAGGATCAACGTCAGAGCGCGCTGTGCGCGGCGCGCGCGAGAAGCAAGAAGAGGGAAGAGAGAGCGAGAGCGAGGAGTCCCCGGTGCCGCCTTGGCCGTTAGTAGGTCCGCCGCTCTCGACCGAGTACGATCGTAAATTCCGTGCGTTCGTTAACGAGGCTCGGTGTCCTTAAGAAAAAAAAAAAAAANAAAAACAAACTGCCCAGAAAATAATTTTCAAAAAATAGTTTTTCGTAAAAAACAAACAAATTGTTTCTGATCGGAAAATAAAATCTCGGGGAAAGTGAATGCATCGAAATGAAAAATTTCGATCAAATTGAAAAATAATCGCGATGTCCCAACGAAAATAATAATTCATTTATAAAATTATTAAAAAGCCAGAAATTCCCCGATCGAGACGTTGAAAATTGAGATTTCACGGGCTTTCGTAAACCAGGGATCCTGCTTCCAGGCTCGATAACAAAAGCGTTGAATACCGAGTGTGAAAAAAAAGTCGCGAGTGTGTCACGAGCCAGGAAGGGGTTGAAAAAAATAANATAGAAAAAAAAATAGAAAAAAAAAAAACACGCATACGTATAGCGAAGCGAAAGGGCAAGAGGTCGTGGCGAATGGAGAGTTGAAAAATAAAGAGGGAGCTGTGAGTGGAATAGCCGAAAGGAGTCGCACAGCAGAGACTCGTGATAGGGCTGTAAATGTCCCTCGCGAATTAAGTCTGCAAGCTTTTAAATCTCGAACTAAAAATCGGCCAAAAAATCGAAATTTTCGAGCAAATTTCATTTCGCTCGGAAAAAATCATTCCTTTCGAATTTCCTGTTTCAAAAAGTGACAAGTTTGGGGTTCGTCAGGAAAGTGGTCGTTCAGTGCTGTGTTTAAATAGCACGACGTGCTTCTTCCTGTTTTCTTCATATTTCGAGTGTGCCACGTCGCGAGAGACATGTTCGACTGTTTCTGAACGAATCGATTGAGCCACCGAAGGATCGCAGCAACCATCATTATCCTCGCAATAAATTATTTCATTTATTATCGTTGGAGCTAATTTTATATCGTTCGCGAGTTTCTCGACGAATAATTATCGTCGCCTGGGATATTCGAGCTTGCGGGGAGTACGTTTTACCTCCAAAACAAATCACGAGCCAAAAGGTAAGGGCCAATTTTATCCAGGAGTGAAAAAAAAATGAAAATAAAAAAAAGCGTTGAAAAAATTGACGTTTGGAAAGACTGGAAATGAAATTTTGTTCAAAATCGTTGATATTCTGTTGGAGTACTGTAAACTAAATATTTTTCGATTTTCGATGAAAAATTTACGATTGACACGACCAAAACGACAATTTTTGGGATTTTAGTAAAAAAAAACGTTTAGTCGCGAACGTATCGAACAAAATATCGATCTTTTCCTACAAAATTTTATTTTCGGTGCAAGTTTCATTGTTTTTTCTTGCACTGGAAATGAAATTTTGTTGAAAATCGTTGATATTTTGTTGAATACGATAAACTAAATATTTTTGGATAATTGCAAATTTTTTTTTCATTTTTTGGCAGTAAATTTAGTTTCTAACAGAATTTTCAGCAAAATGTACCATTGGACCGACGAAAATTAGCTTCCGAAGAGACTTTCTAGAATCTGTCTTGCTGCAATGACACTATTTTTGGGATTATTCAAAAAAACGTTTAGTCGCGAACGTATCGAACAAAATATCGATCTTTTCCAACAAAATTTTGTTTCCGGTGCAAGTTTCATTGTTTTTTCTGGCACTGGAAATGAAATTTTGTTAAAAATCGTTGATATTTTGTTGAATACGATACACTAAATATTTTTGGATAATTGCAAATTTTTTTTTTCATTTTTTGGCAGTAAATTTAGTTTCCAACAGAATTTTCAGCAAAACTTACCATTGGACCGACGAAAATTAGCTTCCGAAGAGATTTTCTAGAATCTGTCTTGCTGCGATGACACGATTTTTGGGATTATTCAAAAAAACGTTTAGTCGCGAACGTATCGAACAAAATATCGATCTTTTTCAACAAAATTTTGTTTTCAGTGAAAAAAAAGAAACAAACGCGTCAATTGCCTTGGAAGTTTCAATAATTTCCAATCCCCACGCTTCGATATCATTTTTCCATCCTCTCACAATGAGAACCCGAGGCTTGGAAAAAACGAAGATGAAAAATTCATACGGAGCTCTATTTACAAAAAGATTTCTTCGCGTGTATATTTTGCTCGAGGGTTGTCGAGCCACGGGAGGGAGGTCTGGGTTATATGCGATAAATCAATTTGTCCGAAAGTTGCTCGGTTGCATTGAGAAAAAAGAAAAATGAGAATGGGAGAGACGAGAGGCCAGCGAGAAAAAGAAAAAAAAAAAAAATCATCAAGAGAGATGAAGAGCAATGGAACGATCCGGAGCGATCGAATTACCTCTTTGTCCAATCCTCTCCGTACCCCCAACATTCCAATCCGATTTACGAATTCGTGCAAAATCGGGACTCCCACTCGATGCATTATTCATAAGTTTCCTTATTCCAGAGTCCCACGAAAACACCGCCACACACACACACACACACTATTGTCAAATTTATTTTCCTACCACTTCGTCATTTCCGTCTGCTCGGGTTTCGATCTCTCATTTTTTCGCAGTCACACTCGTGCCAAATTCTCATACATTTTCCAACCAAATCCCTGCTCAACTTTCTATTTTATTAGAAAAGAAAAATGGAATTTTTTTCACAGTCGATTTTGAGGTCTTTTTTTTCGGAGAAAATATTTTTTGAAAATTGATTTTTTTTTCTTTTTTCATTCGGAAAATCTTTTCGAACATGTTCATGAGTTTTTTTTTGTCATTTTTTTAGAAAATAAATCGTTCGTGGTCTCGAAACGCTTTTCAAATCGATTTTTTTTTTTTTTTTNAAATTGATTTTCTTCTTTTTTTATTCGAAAAATCCTTTCGAACATGTTCATCAGTTTTTTTTGGTCCTTTTTCTAGAAAATGAATCGATCGTGGTCTCGAAATGTTGGGAAACGCTTTTCCAATCGATTTTATTTTTCTAATGTGCTTCGAAAATTGATTTTCTTCTTTTTTTATTCGAAAAATCCTTTCGAACATGTTCATCAATTTTATTTGGTCCTTTTTCTAGAAAATGAATCGATCGTGGTCTCGAAATGTTGGGAAACGCTTTTCAAATCGATTTTATTTTTCNTGATTTTTTTTTCTTTTTTCATTCGGAAAATCTTTTCGAACATGTTCATGAGTTTTTTTTTGTCATTTTTTTAGAAAATAAATCGTTCGTGGTCTCGAAACGCTTTTCAAATCGATTTTTTTTTTTTTTTT
>JBAJMU010000011.1:5084999-5102738 GCA_037952995.1 Hyposoter didymator
TGCATTTACTACCAAAAATCCTTAAATTCACTTCGTGGAGGTTTGCTAAGGTTAGGGAGATGGACGAAGCCGATAGAGTCCGAGTGGTCACACACATCACCGGAAATTGAGCAGGCAGTTCCGTCTTTCTCGTTTATTTTTTTTTTCTCCTGATAATCGCCCTTGCAGTAAAATCGAGCCTACATCGTCGTTGAAGTCGCCTCAAAGGTCCGCCATTTTTTTAATCTGATAACATCGGAGCCCGGGTATTGTCGAGAAACATGAAAGCCATGCGTGCACCACTCGGTCCCTCTTTGTCCTCGGGGAACAAAGCGCCAATAGCAAGTGCGTTTATCCTCAAATATGAATTTTTCATCGTTCACGAGCATTGACAGTAATCTGGTAGATTTGCGTTCTGCATGGAAGTTGAAGTGCGGGCTGGATCCTGATTCCATGCTCCCTCGACAAGCTGTCCGTTTCACATGCTTTCCAGTGCTGTCCACCAACAAACACATACCCTTGTTTCCTCGTCCACTGCTGGATCCAATGGTGACAGGGTGCCCCGCACCAACCCATCCATTTGTCACTCTTTCCACGTCCTTCTTCCCGTTATATATCCTCTCCCGCATAAGCGTCACACATTCTGGTCCATCTGTGCGTTTGCATCGGTTGGACAACACTGTCAAACTTGCGAGCATCCAGACACTGCCAAGCTTCGATTTTGTTTGTTGCTTTTATCCTCGTCCAACCTAAACGGAATCGAACACGCGATTCTGCCGAAATTAGCATTCACCCATGCAGCCCAACAGACCAAAACGACTGGGGGCTTGATCAGATATACCTTGGAATTTTATCGATTGTACCTATTTTTGTTCCAAGTGTGCTCACTTGTTATTTATAGTGCATGTCGAGGATCTTCCGATCCCTAACAGCATGGCATTCACGACACCAATGTCCCTCTCCTGAAAATCACCAACTTGTTCATATTTTTTTTCTCTTTTACTCGCAACGCCCCAGCTCTCATTTCCTTTCTATGCCGGAACTCCAAGCCCCCGTACAATTGGCCCCCGGCTGATGAACGTTCAACCCCGTCAGATATAGCCATGAAAAAGCTCCTTCCCCAAAGTGTTAGCAGCCTCGAAGGTGCCGCGTTCCGTGTACTCGAGCTCACCTCCCTCCTCCAGGCTTATCCTCTTCCTTCTTTATTCGCTGCCTCTTTCGCCACTCCTGATTTTCCCTTCAGCATTACACTTGACTGTTTTCCCAACTTGTACTCCGTCCTGCTCTTCTTATCACTTTGTTCCGTGACGTACCATATCTACCGGCTTGTCGGAGAACTCAACCTTATTCTCATTCCTCCTCGTTCCTCTTCACCGATAACAATCCTTGCAAACACTGCAATTCCGAGGGACCTCTTTTGGCAAGCGCTTTTACGGTCCTCTTATGCTGCCTCGGCTTTACGAGCCTCCCCTCCTTCGCCCTCTGTCCTACGAGACAAAAAGAGCCAACCCATGTATACTTCATACATTACGGACCTTCATCGATCCTGCCTTATGGATCCAACAACCTCTCAGGCCCCAGTATCCCCACCAATTACTTTTTACACCACCAAATTAATTCCCTTTTCTTTGTTCGGGTTACCCATCAATTCTCGGATGATGGAACTGTGACAGTTTGCCGCTTATATGCACCCTTGATAGACGACCCATTAGGAACAACATTTACCCTCCAGTTTTGCTGACTGGGGACTTACTCACAAGCTTCCCTGTTTCAATCGCTGACTCTGCTACTCTTCCAATGCAATATGTCACAGACCGGCCCATCTAATATCCATCCTGTCCTCTCTAATCTTCCAGCTGTCGCTTTTACGCCTATTCATCAAACTTGCTTCCTGTTCTTTTTCCCTTCCTCTTTAAACACTTGTTGAGGCTTCCAGGCGGCGTAGAACTTGCCAAACGATGATCCGCTTGTCTATCCGAGGAATCTTGTTAATGGATCAACTCTTAGTTTTGCATTCGCTCATGCTAATCCTTATCCTTTCGTGGACCATATCCATTCGAGGAATCTTGCTGGTCTATCAGTTTTGTATCGATCCCAAAGGGAGCCTGGCCAAGTGGACAAGTCCTTTGCCACATTGGAGTCCTGCCTCATGGACAAACGGCTTCTGACTTGGGTCACCCTACAACTGGATTCTTTTATGTCTAATTCGCACAATTGGCTTATCCACTTGAGTGGAAGGTACAAAGGTACATGATTGCTATGACGTAGTCTTCTCCTTCATATTCGGTGGAGCTTTCCTGCTGATGGACGATGAACCTGCCAGCCAAATGATCCGGTTCAACATGTTTCATCCGATGGTCTTTTGACCAACATTCCTCGTCCATTTGTCACCATTCCTCGCTGACCTCATCCAACCCACACACTAGTCAAGACCCTTCCATTACCCAACATATAAATTCATACCCCTGGAACATGCTTTCTGCTTTTCCCAGAAAGTATATTTTAACATTCCCTTGCACACTGACTCCGCAGAAACTATGGAGTTTCGCAGATCTCCACACTTTGTTACTATTATTGCGGAAAACTGGGGCAAAAGTTACTGCGCAGTGGAGAGACATTTTATTCTAGTTCGGATGATGCAACGCGGCAAGCAAGTAGAACTTGCTGCTCTTGTTTGAGCGGAGCTTATCGGAAAAAAATGTGGCATCATTGTACGTTTGAGTAAATAGACACGAGGCTCTACCATTGTCTGATCAACACCCAATTCAGGAGTGCTCGTAGGTCAGAAATCGGTCGTGCGTTAGGCTACTCAACTACTGACAATTGTACCCTTTTTCACCAAGTAGTCGAGTTGGCATTTCTCGATCCAAAAGTGTCTCCGTACGAAAAATTGTGCCTCCGAGGGACTGGCTACCATTTACAGGTCCACTTGTGAAACAATCCGGAAACTGGGATCCTCCTGATTGCCTCTTTTCAAATCGATTCTGCCTCCCCCCTCCCTCGATATTTGACTTGCGGCGTCAGCTCAACACACCCGAGTATAGCGACTGAACTTTTTCATCTTTTTGTCTCTCCCTCCAACTTTTCCAAGTATATACGAATTTGTACCAAACTCCCTTCATCATCCGGACCTTTAGCTATCATGCACAAACCCTTGCCACCTTTTTCCATGACACTACAGTTCGCAACGTTGGGGTTTAAATGAAAAATACTTTTTCCTGCTCATTGTTTAAACAATTTCAAAAAACCATTACATTCATTCATTCATTTTTTAATATGCATCCTAAAAAATGATTTTTTCCTCGTCCTAATGAAATATTGAATAGAAATCATGAGCACTGCTGAATAAAAACAAAAATGAATTCCTTTGCATTCTTTACCTTCCTACAACCATCTTACTCGACAACCACTTCGCTCCTCTCCCTAATATTCTCGTTTCTATCATTTCCCTCGTTCCCCAGCCTTTCACCCTCCAGCCCTTTTTTTTCCTTCTCGTTCAGGGGTAGCCAAAGATCCCATACACCGATAGGCTCCGCCTGGACCCGGATAAGAGTCGCAGGGAAAGAGACAGACCGCCCTCGTGTTATAACGCTATACCTGCGAGCTCCGATCAATATATACCCTCCCCGCGCCTAACTTCGACCTCAACCAAAGACCGGAAAGGAGGGGTGCCAGAGTCCCGACTCTGTGGCGACTCGCACTTTCTCATTCTTCCCTCCCTCCTCCCCGCACACATCCGATCACGTTGCTTTTTTATACACACCCCCCTAGCTAGCCCTTACAACTTTCCACCTCGAATCACCATCATACGTTAGAGTCCCCACCTATTTAGTTTAATCGTCCCAGACTCAAAATTAAGCTAATCATTCACTTTAAGGGCTCCCCGCAGAGGCCCAACAATCAACGTTTGCTTAGAAAGATTTTTCTCGCGATAACGGTGAAGAAAAATCCAATGATGACATTATGATCAGGGAATTGATAAAAATCCATTTCTCGACCGACTCTACAAGTCAAGCTCATGATTCAATTATTTCTTCCCCAATTTCCAACATTTTTCAAATCTTCCTCGGCACTGCCATGGATTTTCGTTCGAATCAACGAATTCAGACGATCCAACGATCCAATCTTTGCTGCAATTATTAAAAGTCTTCTGTGGCCACAGATTTTATTTTTTTAACAACGAATCAACAATTTTCTTCAATTTCGTTGATTCAAGAAATTCTTAAGGGTCTAGTCCAGGCAGAAATTGATACGAGAGCCTGTCAGGAGATTGGGAAAAGGTCATTCCAACGATCTTTCATCTCGTTCATAACTCCTCATCCTCGACAGGTTATTTCTCCTGTCTTGACGTTTCTCTAGGGTCTATCGGCTCGGAACATCTGTCTTGAAATGAACTCCCCAAGCGTGGTTATAGCCTCGCCTCACAGGAAGGTTAAACGTCGTGCATGCCCCTTGGCTCCATCCATACAAATATATATTTTCATTACCAACTTCGTAGCCACAGTTTGGGATGCATCTTCTGATACATTCATCATTTCCAAAGTCCACTGGGTTAATCCGTCTGCGACGACGACATATACACGTGTATCCATCAAATATTCATAATCTCGAGAATCTTTAAGGACGTTGTATGCTCAATTTTCTATTTATACAGTTCCTTTAAATTTCCACCACACAAAGAGAATAATGATTTCTAATTGCTGAGGTATTTGTTTATAAAAATCACAATTTTCAGTACGTTTCAATTTTCATTATTAAATATTTCGATTTATAAATGGTGAAGCCTCTTAAAATTTTGTAAAAATCACAATTTTCAATACTTTCCAATTTTCATTATTAAATATTTCGATTTATAATTGGTGAAGCCTCTGAACATTTTGCACACACTTTTATGTAATATCGAAAAAGTTTTATTAAGTTTTTCGAAAAAATTCTGTCGAAAATTTGTTTATTAGATAAAAAATATAGATTACCTCGGAAAATCTTGAATTTGGCAACTTTTTCAATGAACTTTTAGCTTCGCGAACCATTTTGAATGGAAGAAATACTGAAAACAGAAATTTAGATCTCACCGTCGCCATACAACGTCCTTAAATTTCAATAAACACGAAAATACTATTTTTAATAATATAATTTAATATTATTTATTATTTATTATTTTAATATTATTTTTAACAATAATTTCACAATTTCTTCGACTTATTCTCGCTGATTTTTCTATATTTATTTTGTCGTGCTTACTTTTCATATTTCTCGACGAATATCTCGACAAACTTGCTCAGTGGCATGTCAAAAAACAAAGCTTCGAAAATTCCTCCCTTCAACTCGCTCGCTACATTTTATTTTCAAGCGCGTTAACCGAATGTAGGTCGAGACACACGGACAGAGAGAGAGAAGAACGACTCGAGCTGTTTCTCTCTCTCTCTCCTGTAGCAATCGTCGCATCATCCCTTCTTTCCAACCCCCAACCCCCTATTATCGGATCCACGCGGCCCGGATCCGAAAAAAAAGAAAAATAAATCTCTCGAGAATGGTTGTTCGAAAAANAAAAAAAAAAACGACATCTGGAAATAAAGTGGCGCTGGTTTTCCTCTCGGAAAAATGGATTTCTCTTCGTGAAATATTAAACTACCTTTTCGATACGTTGCCTCATTGTTTTTTCCATACGCTCCCTTTTTATCGCGCCGACCGACGAAATTATCGATTTTTGTATTTTAAATATTCACCAACATTTTTTTTCCATTTTCTTCACTTTCCAGCAAGACTGTCCCAATGGACGACTCACTCCGGCGAAATTCGTCGACATGTACAAAATGTTCTTCCCGTCCGGTAACGCCGAGGAATTTTGTGATCACGTCTTTCGCACATTCGACATGGACAAAAATGGCTACATCGACTTTAAGGTCAGTCCATTTTTCTTTTCGTACTTTCGAGCACCGAAAATGAATTTTTTTTTTTTAAATCCTCGATATTTTGTTGAACACGATAAATATTTTTGGATTATGATCAAATTTTTCTTACTTTGCCAGTTTTTCAGTTTTTCTCGCATACACTGGGAATGGAATTTTGTTTAAAATCGTCGATATTTTGTTGAATACCGTAAACTAAATATTTTTTTATAATTTTAAAAATTTCGTTATTTTGTCAGTATATTTAGTTTCTACCGAAATTGTCAGCGAAATTTACGAGTGGAATGTCAAAAAAGTCAAATTTCTTGCTGCACTGACACAATTTTTGGGATTAATAAAAAAAAAAAACGTTTCATCGAACGTATCGAACAAAATTTCAATCTTTTTCAACAAAATTTTGTTTTCAGTGTAAAAAATCATTTGCGAGTCTAAATTCGTGAAAAAAAAAAGTTTTTACAAATTGAAATAACAAAATGCTCTGAATCCGAGATTTTCCGAGGGAATCTGTATTTTTTATTCACCGAAAAGAGAGCAGGGCGTTGAATGAAAAATGTCGAAAAATTTCGCGCTCTTAATTCTTCGAGTTTGATTTTAAATAATTTATTGACTCCTCGGGATTCGGATAAATTCCTCGTCGTCTCGAGAGTCTCCTCGGAATTTCTCTGGAGCGTGCGAGAAATTCTCGAGATTGCTCCGCCGCTCCGTCGTCTCGTTACGTTCAGTCGATGCGAGAGCGCGATAGAAAGAACGTCGAATAACTCTCGCCAATAAGTTAACAAACTCGCGTCTGTCTCGCTGTGCGAACGAGCCTCGTGCACGCGTCTATTTGCACACCTTGAATTACCCGATTTAACGTCGCAAACAGAGCTAGTGAGTCGACGATGTCGACACATCTTTCGACATTGAATTTTCTAGCGAGGGGAAAAAAAAAAACAAAATCGAACAACGCAGCACGAACAATCGATTTCTTTGTCGGCGGTTCTCGTGACGCGATCGTCTGTCCGCGAGACGTCGCCGTTACGTCATGGGCGCGTTACCTGGGTGAATAAAAATCGTGCATGCGATCGGGACCTCTAGAGAAAAAAATAAAATCGTCAGGAAATTTTTNAAAAAAAAAAAAAAAATACGAAAAAAAATCAATGACGAGGCTTTTCCTTCGGGAATTTCACAATTTTCTATTTCTTGTTATAAACAATTATTCCGACCGTTCCAACTGCCGAAATACACAATCGCCAGTGAAAATTGCACGCGTACGAATTTTTTTAGAGCTAATTCATTCGTTTCCGAGCGTAAAATTATCGGGCGAAAAAAATCTTCGTTGGCGAAGGAAAAAGAAAGAAAATTACTGTGTTCCGCCATACGCTACACTCGCGGTCGAATAGACGGTCTAAAAAAAATGAAATTAAGCACCAGCCCATCCCTCGGCACACCCCGAGACGTCCACTTATATATTTTCTCTCCTTTATGTACTTTGCCACTCACAGAAAAGACCAACTCACCGTACGTATTCACGGATTCTTAGGATTTCGATCGATATTCAATTTTTCGATGTTTTTTCGAGAAAAATTTAAAAATTTCGATAATTTTCATTTGGGAGCGTCTCGGCGAACGGAATCTTATCGAGTCTCATTAACGAACGTAGATTAAAAATCGAAATCAGTGAATGGAATTTTTTTTCAACGCACTAAAGTTTCGGAAATTTCGTAATTAAAATAATTATCGCACAGATTTCGCCTCGAGCTTATTTTCATATTTTTCTTCGATTTGTTTGTGCGCGTGTGTTTTTTTTTCTTAATTCGTACGAGCTAATTAAGCTTTTCACTCGCGATTGGAATTAACGGGAGAATGCATTTTGTACGACACTCGTTGAACGAGCGACCCCAATCGAAAGAGCTCTTAGGAATTAATTCGAGAATTAATGGAGCTTCTGGCACCGATGACGATGTCGCTAGAGTCCCCCACGACCAAGTCCCCATTGCAAATATTCCTATGCAAGAAGTTTGCCTCCATAACGACGTCATAAACTTGCCTTTTCGTCATGCCTAATGAGGCTCGATGAATTTTCGTTCGGAGGATAAATTTTTCCTCGATTTTACGAAACAAACAAATTTTTGTTTTTTTTTTTCTAATTTTTTTAATGAACGTTGAAATTCTCATTAAGAAAAGTTCATTAGCTCGTTGGTCGACTGCTGCGTGGCGGATGAAACGCATTTTTTCATTCACTCCTCAGTTTGAAATTTAAATTTAAAAAAAATGAAAANATGAAAAAAAAAAAAAAAAAACGAAATTGTAAACAAATCTCTGTCTCTGCTCGTGTCGAGTATATTTTTGTTATCGCACCAGAGCTCCAAGTGCCGTGAGAATTCCAACAAGCTCCGACAGCCTAAGGAGCTAAAGCATCTGGTTAAATATTCCAGACACGCAACCAAAACACTTTGGACTATCCACGAATCTCGTTATAGGACATTTACAGTCACACATAGACTTGCCTCTAGTACTTTATTCCTAAGTACATGGATTTCCATTTGCACACTACGAGGACGAGCCAACTGGATGTTTTTTTTCCTCTGCAAATATTTTTATCGTTCATGACGAATTTTATTTGATTTTTTCATTTTTATCAACCACTGAAAATTCTCCTCGAAATAAATCGAAGATTTAGTGAATTTTGGAAAATAGTTGAGCTATCGAAATGATTCGCGAACGTGGTCGTTAGTTGAGGGAATATTTGGCTGGGACAATACTCTGGTTTCCACTGGCCAAACTCGAGCTTGACAAATGTGACTGCTCGTACCCATGCTGTCCATATGGACGTATGGACACACAGGTAGATTTGCCAACGCTGCAACAGCCAACCGAGTCAATAGACTCCTGCAAACGGAGTTGACACACGTCCATGTGTATAAATATACATTTCCATGTCCAAAAACCACAACAACTTGGTACTCCACTCCTGACAACCTTCGCTACGCCCTTTATATTCCCAAACATCGATTCATCGCTCCGACGTCCATTCAGACAACCCAGAACACCAGGATTTCTCATGTTCCTCAAAATCTATCCAGTGAACCGTTTACTTTATCGTTGAACGTACTGTGGGCAGCTTCATCGTGGCTTGTCGAGCTTCGACTTGATTAGTTGCGATGAAAAATACGCGGAAGCGTTTCATTCACGTTTTTCTATCGCTGCTATGTTTTTTCTGTTTTATTTATCATTCCTCCCGTTTCCTAACAGGAAATGAGAGTTTTTCGTTATTTTTATTAGGGCCTACTCGTCTTTAGGTCTCTCAAGTGCTTCGGACGGTCTAGCAATGTTTTTTTTATTTCTTGGGCGATTAATCTTTGAGTTTGGAAATTTAGCGATCTTTCGTCGCCCATACTGATCGAACGGTGGGAGATAGAGCAAAATTCCATAGGACTTGATTTGTAGCGTATGGAATTTACTACAAATGTTATTCCGACGAAATTTTTCTAGCTTCGGTAGTTTAGTGCTGAGCGCGGTTGAACAAATAGAGGGATTTTCAAGGTCATTCATGGCGTGAGATTTTTGCAATCTTTCGAACGTCTCTTGGGACTAAACTACCGAAGATACAAAAATATCATCGGAATGTTTTTTGTAGTAAATTTTCCACGCTACAAAATTAGTCCTATCGACTTTTACGCTATCTCTCACCGTTTTCGCAGTATACTCGATAGAACTCTCATTCTTNTTTGTCTCGTTTCATTATTTACTGCCCGCATATTAATTCTCTGTTAATTATCTTCAAGAGAATAATTATAAAAATAATTGCCAGTAAAAATTCGTAGGTAAATGAAAATCTACGTTTGTTTTTTGTTTCGCCAAATATTTACTAGCTCTTGGACGGGCTGCACATAATTTTATTAAATTGCTCGTATCCCGCAGTGGCCAAGTGGTAAACTCACATTTTAGTCGGACGTGGCATTGTGGTTGTTCGCAGTGTCTGACCATGAAATACCTTTTCCACTGCGACCCTCGTACCGGCGCACAATTTTTTTTAAGCTTCCCTGCATCTTCGTGCTCCCTCCGGTTGGGCCATGAAATTTTTTCTCCCTCCCTTGTTTATACTCTCGATCGTTTTATCCACCAACTAAAATTCAACTTTTATGAGGCTCCATATAGATTTTTAACGACTCTCGTTATTCCATCGTTTTTATGTCTTTCCTGCGACTCTGGTCACTATTGCTTATTAAATTTCAATCAAAAATTCCGGCAAAAATTCCAAGAGCCAAAAAATTCAAATTCGAGCATAAGCTAATTTTTTTTTCCTCCAATAATAAAAAAAAAATCGTTTTTTTCCCTTCCCAGGAGTTTCTTTTGGCGATTGACGTGACGTCAAGTGGCACTGCCGAAGAAAAATTGAAATGGGCATTTCGGATGTACGACGTAGACGGTAACGGGGTCATCGACATCCAGGAAATGACTAAAATCGTTCAGGTATCGTGTTCCTTAAAAAAAAAACCAAAAAAAATTCAAAAAAATCAAAAAAAAATCAAAAAAATAGAAAAAAAATCTTTTTACCTTTAAAATCAAATGCGCGGCTAACTGGGCCAACTTNTTTCATCATTTTCGTAGAATATTGTCAGGCGAATGTGAATTTTTCGATTCTCGCGAGTATTTCGAGAATTTCGAAATATTTCGCGGTTTTGTCAATTTTTTTTTCAACTCTCAAAACAATGTCGTAAATTTTTCGTTTTTTTAACGTTTTTTTCATTCGCACATTCAGATTTGCAGAAAATTGAAAAAATTTTGAGACATTTTGGAATTTTGTCATTTTCGGGGTCACGAGATTTAGCTGCAAAATAAAATGGCGACGAAAAGACTGGAGAAGTTTTTTTTTTCGTGCCCCAAGAACAGAGGAATCGAGGGGATGAAAAAAAAAAAGGGGAAAAGGTGGTGAGCGGCTCTTTTTTGCCTCTTCCTGAACTCTTGATCGTCTCCTCTGGCTCTCTTCTGCTTTATTTCTTCATATTGACCCTAGCCAAGCATTTCTCCAACCTCGAGGCTCGCCTCATCCGAGTTGCTTCAATGCAAGCACACCCCCTTAACTCGGAGCTGACATTCAGTCAAGCACACGACTACCTCCTCGTCGCCCTCCCCCCTCTCTCTATTTTTTCTTTTTCTTTGTTACTCTTTTTTTTTCTCCTTGTTGGAATGCTTGCGGGCAAAAAGCCCCGCAGGCCGAACGTAACGCTTTAAAGAGGCGAAAAGATACGAGCCCACGGAGACCGTTAACCCCGAACGCGACCCCTCGTCCTCGTGGATTTTTCACCGAGACGAAAAAACGCAAATTATCCAAAAAATTAACGTCAATTTTTTTTTTTCACCGAGACTTTCGTGACACGAGGATTCTCCTCCATCCCTTAAGGACTTGATCAATAAACTGCCCTTAATTACCGAGGAAACACGAGCCTGCAATTAATTTTTAATTCGAAAAACTTTAATTATTAATTATTCGATTATTTAATTGTAATTAATGATTTTTCCAATTAATCCCTTGGCCCTACTCATCCAAAATGAAAAAGCCCAATCTCCTCTTTTTCCTTTTTCCCCATATTATGAAAAACTCGCACGTAACCCAAAGGGGATTGAAGAAAAAAAATCAGACAGAAAAAAAACGGTCTTGCCTTTTCCTTCCCCCGAACATTATTTATTTAAACATCGTAAAAAGCAAAAGAGAACAAAGTTTCCCTCCAGGGCATCTTTTTTACGAGCCCACACAGACGAACCCACTGGAACACGAGGCTCAGTCAGAACCGAGAAAGAAAAGCTTTTGTACGCGAGAAAAGATACGACTAACTTCAAAGTCCTCGAGCATGTCGTACAATTACGTGCACGTTAAGAAAACAGAAAAAAAAAACACGACGTCTGACGGAATAGTTCACCTACAACTCGAAACTTTAACATTCATATTAATCACGCTTCACTCACGTATTTCCATTTTTATTACATTTCTTTCCTTCGCTCCTTTATTCGTTAAGACTCCTCAACGACCTTTTCTACTGAATTTTCTCAAAATATACAAATTTCGATAAGATTCATATTTCACGAAATAACTTGACAACTTAATCCCAATTTTTCACCATTTTTTAATAAACTACAGACGAACCTGTAACCAAAAATATTCGAGTTGGAAAAAATTAACTTTTTAGTAACGACTTATCGATTTTTTTTTAGTTTTTATTGAAAAAATTATTTGAACAGAATAATTTTGCATTAAAATAATTATTTTCATGAAAATAATTATTTTTACCAAAATTTTTTGCATTGAAATAATTATTTTCATGAAAACAATTATTTTTACCAAAATAATTTCGCATTAAAATAATTCTATTATTTTTACCAACATAATTTTGCATCAAAATAATTATTTCCATGAAAACAATTATTTTTACCAAAATAATTTCGCGTTAAAATAATTATTTTCATGAAAACATTTATTTTTGCCAAAATAATTTTGCATTAAAATAATTTCGATAAAAAATTGGTTGCCACTTCACGAAGTTATAAAGTTTTATTTTTATTCTCCAGTAACTAATTTTTTTTTGCTCCGCGTAATAAAAGAATTTCCACGACGATAACGAGACTGCAACTTTGTCTCGTTTCATTATTTACTGCCCGCATATTAATTCTCTGTTAATTATCTTCAAGAGAATAATTATAAAAATAATTGCCAGTAAAAATTCGTAGGTAAATGAAAATCTACGTTTGTTTTTTGTTTCGCCAAATATTTACTAGCTCTTGGACGGGCTGCACATAATTTTATTAAATTGCTCGTATCCCGCAGTGGCCAAGTGGTAAACTCACATTTTAGTCGGACGTGGCATTGTGGTTGTTCGCAGTGTCTGACCATGAAATACCTTTTCCACTGCGACCCTCGTACCGGCGCACAATTTTTTTTAAGCTTCCCTGCATCTTCGTGCTCCCTCCGGTTGGGCCATGAAATTTTTTCTCCCTCCCTTGTTTATACTCTCGATCGTTTTATCCACCAACTAAAATTCAACTTTTATGAGGCTCCATATAGATTTTTAACGACTCTCGTTATTCCATCGTTTTTATGTCTTTCCTGCGACTCTGGTCACTATTGCTTATTAAATTTCAATCAAAAATTCCGGCAAAAATTCCAAGAGCCAAAAAATTCAAATTCGAGCATAAGCTAATTTTTTTTTCCTCCAATAATAAAAAAAAAATCGTTTTTTTCCCTTCCCAGGAGTTTCTTTTGGCGATTGACGTGACGTCAAGTGGCACTGCCGAAGAAAAATTGAAATGGGCATTTCGGATGTACGACGTAGACGGTAACGGGGTCATCGACATCCAGGAAATGACTAAAATCGTTCAGGTATCGTGTTCCTTAAAAAAAAAACCAAAAAAAATTCAAAAAAATCAAAAAAAAATCAAAAAAATAGAAAAAAAATCTTTTTACCTTTAAAATCAAATGCGCGGCTAACTGGGCCAACTTTTTCGCCCCCAGTCGTCGCTGTCTTCTCGTTTCTTGAGATTTCGTTGTTCCAGGCGATATACGACATGCTCGGGGCGTGTTCGAGCAACCGGCCGGCGGACAGCGCCGAGGAGAGAGCGAAGAACATATTCGCCAAAATGGACGAGAACAACGACGGTCAATTGACGCAGGACGAATTTTTAAAGGGCTGCCTCCAGGACGAGGAACTTTCAAAGATGCTCGCTCCTTAATCCAAACGTGTCACGTTCGCATAAACAACAAAACAAACAAAACAAACAAAACGAAAAAAACAGCAACAACAAGAAAGAAAATTAAAAAAAAAAAAAAAACAATTTTAATGCTACATTAATAAACAATAAATAATAATAATAATAACAATAATATTTAAATATTTATATAAAAATATTTGAACCGATACAATTTTACGAGGCAATTTAACGGAATTTTTCTTAATTTCGAAATAATGTTGGTTCGTGCGCGTATTTCGATCTCGCGAAACCATGAATTTCTTTTTCTTTTCTTCATTTTTTTTAAATTCGATTTTTTGTCGCGGAAATTTTTTTAATTTTTCGTTTTTTTTTTTTTCAAAATTCGTATTTTTTGTTGTTGTTGTTTTTTTTTTTAGGAATAATTTTTATTGGGAATATTTCACGATGTTTGACGCGCTTGGAAAATCATTTGACAAATTTGTACGGAAGCAAAGTGTCAGGGGATTTTTTGAAACGTCGAGTTCGGGGCTAAACGACGCCTCGTTACTCTTGGCTCGCTCTGCCAGCGAGAAAAAAGAATTGCCGATGAAAAGTAACGCGCCAAGGAAACGAACGATCGTGATTTTTTGTTTGAAAAAATTGTCGTTCCCTTCGCACGCAGGGAAAGAAACTCGCGGGACAGGGAGAAGGTTTGAGGGAAAAATGAACACGAGCCTCGTATCGAAAATTTTCATCGTGAAAAAAAAAAAAAANAATGAAAAAAAAAAACGGTCGCTTTAGAAATATCCGCGATAATCGACCAGCTACGGAAATCACTTTTTCTTCGAAACAATCATCACTCTGTGTAAATTAGATTAATAGAATTTTAAGAAATTCCATTTTTCATTATTATTATTATTATTATTATTTTCCATTGATTTTTATTCATTTTATTCATTTTATTAATCAATAATAACGCTGTCGCTATTATTATAATTATTAATAATGCTACTACTGCTTAAACTACAAAAAACAACTACTAATAATTACACGCGTCTACGATTAATATTTCATATGTTTTAAAGCAACGGAGGAAAACGAAGAGCGATAAAAATCATTTAAACGAAAAATACGAGCTCTGCGAGCGTCTGTGTCTCTAGAATTTTCTCGGTTTTCAAACTCGTCCATACGAACGATAAATAGACGGAAAAATAATCGTTCCCCCGTCGGAATCGTGCGGGAGAAATTATTTCGAAAGGAAATCTTTTTTTTTTTCGACGTTCTTTTTTTTTGGAGAAAATTTCGAACGAAATTGGGGGAAAATTTTTTTACGGCTGGAACGATAGTTCGGGGTGAGGAATTTCAAACGGGCTTTGAAAACATTTCAACTTTTTCATCAACTAATGAAAAAAAAACAAAAAAAAAACACTTGGCTGAGTTTCTCTTTTTCAGTAGCCGTAGAATTTCGACCAATTGCACGTTGTAATTAGGAGAATTGTACGTTTTTTTCAGATCGATCGAGTTTTCACCGAGAAATCGACATTTTTCTGATTTTTTTTTTTTTTTTTTTGTGAAAAAATTTTTTTTTTTGAGAATTTATCGATCTGGAAAAATTAAATTAGTCGCATAATTTAGACTAGTCACATATCATCGCGTCCCTCCATGCATTAATCAACTCTTAACTACGTAGCACTTATTAAACGAAAATCAATGATTAATTAATAAATCAAGTGGAAAAATACATAACGAGACGAACGCGAGTCGCTCGACCGTGCTTTTCGATATTTCATATGCCTCTCGAGGGCTCCCACTGATACTCAACCCTTCCGGAAAATCCGGAAATTTTTAATTCATGAAAAACAAAAAAAACGACATTTTTGGGAAATGAAGAAAATTTTCATTTTTTCTCGACGTTCCCAACTGACTCGAGACTTTTTCCTAACGTCTTTCGTAACACTCACGAAATACTTGGACCCTTACGTATACTTACATATTTAATTATTAAATAATTAATAAATAAAACACGATAACGTCAATTTTAACGAAGAAAAAGAAACAATGAGACAAACGGGAGAGCCACACACTTAATAACAAAGAATCTTAATATTTACATAAATTTTAACGACCGAGTGGTTACTCGAAGGAAAATAATCTCGTACGAGCTCCAATGATTTTTTCAAAACGATCGAAACGCCATTTTTAACAATTGAATTTTCCCTCGAGCCAGAAATTCGATAAAAATAATCCAATCGAATTAATTAATCGGCTACGAAAAGGAGGCGACTATTTATTGAGACACGAAACTCATGTTTTCATCGCAAACTGAATGAGAGGACAATGAAAAAAAAAAATATTCAAATTTTTTAATTTTTCTCGAATTTGAGGCAAAATTCTGTCAGAATTTTGCTCTTGGAATCGTGGCGTTAAAAAAAATGCAAGAAAGTACGAGAGAGAGAGATTGGCAGGCTATTAGTGTGCAGGTCGATTAAAAAAATTGGTGAGGCGCGAGAATCTCAGCGCCGATCACCGTTTTTCTCAATTTAACGTTTTCGTTTATTCACTTTTTTATTTTTTATTTATTTTTTTAAATCCAATCAGAAAGTCAAGCATCGACAATCGAAAGAAAATAAAGAGAAAAATAACATGCCGCATTTTTCACGTTGTGCGTGGATACTGCACGAAGGCGCCACGAACTTTGCTCGAATTTGTGCGGAGAAAACAAAAAGGAACAAGAAATTTATTCAATTTTCATTTTCAACAAAAAAAACAAGAATTTCAATTTTTTTCACCCTCAAAATTCCGTACAAAGTTCGGAGGTTCCTTCAGCTTCGCAAATGTCGCACAATTTCAACGAGTATGACAAAGAAATCACTCAAATTATGAAAAATCTTAATAAATGAGAAAAAAAATGAAAAAGCAATTCGAGAGTCACTCGCGTGCTAAAATGTGTCGGCAATTTTATATTTTTCTACTGTTCTGTCCGCTCGTGCCCTCTTAAAATCACACAAACACACACTCTGTCTATAACACACAAAAATCCCATATATTTATATATAAAAAATCACACTCCTGCCTTTTTCAATTATTTGTGACGAAAAAAAAACAAAAATTTCCTTTTTTTTTCATTTAATTTCGTTAAAACGAAAATTTGCAAATTTTCGCTTCTTTCTCACGCCGTGTCGAATTTTTTCCGCCCACGCAATAACCGCATCGAGAAATTGTGACTTTCGCCATTTTCAATTAAAAAAACAAACAAAAAAAAGGGAAAACATTTTCTATTCAATTTTTTCACTCAGCAATTTTGCTCCAGCTTCTCATTGTCTTTTGAAAGAAAAGCTCTTTCACGGTCCAACTAAACGTAGGACTGCGCGCCCAATCACTCGATTCATTCAGCCTACACACTCGAGGCACGAAAACCAAACGAAGAGGAAAATAAAAATAAGGGAAAAAAACATAAAAATGATTAACAAGAGAAAAGCGAGGGGGAAAAACATTGAAAACGAGAAAGCAAAAAAAACACACGAGGCTAATAAAAAAAAACGACAAAGGGAGAAAAAAATACACGATACGAAAGTGTCGATCGAACGGCATGAGAATCAATCTCGATCGATCGTGTATTTTTTCTGCGAGGTGCGAAAAAAAAAGCTTCGTTATAAATCGCAGTGGAAAAATTCTCGTCGCAATGGAAAAGAAAAATCGATCGAAAGTAAAAAAAAAACGAAATGGATTTAAAAAAAGCACAAAAATGCGTTCGAAAGCAATAAATAATAGTCGAATTTCCCACAAAATCCGTGCGAGCAGGTACACTCGTCGAAAAGGAAAATCTTGCGAAAAAAATAAGAAAAATCGACGACAAACAAAAAAAAAAACAGAAATCGACAAAGTTCCCTGGATTTTCCAATTTTCTAGAGATCAATGTTGAGGCTTAGTCTCCGATCGGAGAGTCTAGAATCTGTGTGTTAAATATTTCACGAAAAATGGCAAATCCACGCCAAAACGAAAAGCCCTAAAAAAAAAAAATCAGCCCAAAAAATTTTCACAATTTATTTATTCTCCACCAAGACGATCAATCGATTCGAGCAAGTTGTGGGTCTACGAACCACCTTCTCAGCCTCGAAATCCATAGCACAAAATCCAACAAACTCAACCGAATACAAAAAAAAAACCAAAAAAAAAAAAATAACAA
>JBAJMU010000011.1:5102753-5123078 GCA_037952995.1 Hyposoter didymator
AAAAAAAAAAATTCGGTCAACGAGAAGGAAAATCTGAAACAATGGCGAATAAAATGTAACCTGCCATTAGTTATTCATCGGTGTGGGTACGTGCTCTTGAAGGAAGTGCACACATACACCAATGTATATAATTTGAAGGAACAAAAAAACGTAAAAATAAATATTAAAAAAAAAGTTTAAAAAAATAAAAATAAAAAGATTTTAAAAAGAAAAAAAAAACGATTAAAAAATCGTTAGGTAAATGAATAAATAAATATGATACGAATATATCGATATGTGTATGCATCTTTTACGTAAATCCAATATTTCGTACATACACATATTAATATATTAAAATTATCAATATTATTATTGTTATTATTATTAAAAATATTATTGTTGGATTAACATTATGTTCGAGCAATCAAAAGAAGTATTTTGTATGTCGGCGATACGAGACAACGTAACTAAACGTTTACCAAGCTACATTTTCATTTTTTAATTATTATGGAGAAAAAATGAGAAAAAAAAAAATGAAACAAACAAATCAACAAACATTATTGATTATTATTAATATTATCATAATAAATCGCACTGTGCTCCAAGTGTATATTTATTGTTTACTCGATATACTCAATGGTTACGAGGAAATAATACGAATCTAACCATTTTCCACGATCCACACAAACTACCAAATTTTTTCTTCTGTTTCAGCTGGAATTCTTCTCTCTGTATGTGTCTGTGTTTGGTGTGTGTGGGCGTGAATGATTCTCCGTCGTTTCGTGGGGCACGAATCGGGAAAATGTCGTTTTTCGCCATTTTCCTTCGTCTCTTTTTTACTCCGTCAGATTTTCGGGGCTCCGGACACTCGATACGAAATTTTATGCGATTCGCTGCCGAGCGAAAAAATTCAAACGCGAGAATTTTATTTTTTTTTTTTAAGAATTTTTCGTCCCAGACCAAAAATCCTTCCCAATTTTTTTGTAGGCAATGCTTTTCTAGTTTTTTTTTTGGACTCATAGCTTTTTGGGATTTTTTCAGGCTGGTGCTTACCCAAAGGGAAAATCCAATTTACTCGGAAACGGAAAATTGCACGCAACGCGGCGCAGAGGGCCACGAATACGAGAAACACGGATACCAAACTCCTTGTAGGCTTAGTTAGATATTTAATATTTCAACACGTGCTGCAGCACCAGCTCGAATAACAAAAGAGACGCCGATACTTTGTACCGTCAATTTCGCCGAAGGGCACCGCACAGCCAGAAGGAAACCGTTTTTTTTCACCCTCCGAGCTTTTCTCCACGTTTTTTCATCGTCTCTCATCGCACACGAGAAAATAACAGCGAGGGAGAACCAAGGGAGAAAAAGTAACTGGAATAACGACGAGCAACCGAGGAAACAGATTCTGCAAGCGAGATGGGTAAACAAAACAGCAAACTCAAGCCCGAGGTTCTCGAGGATCTCAAACAGAACACCGAGTTTTCAGGTATATTCTTCTCTCTTCGTATACTCACTTAAATATTACGTTTTATTCATTTTTTCCATTTCTACGATTTTTTTCCTTTTTTTTTGCACATTTTTTTATTTTTATTCATTTTTTTTTCGTTTGGCTTCTTCGTGGCCTCTCCTTTTGTCCAAAATGATTTTTACACTCTACGCACCTTTGGGGAATAATCGAATCGAGTTTTTCAAATTATTTACGATTTTTTTTTGGTTTTTTTTTTTATTATTGTCGATTTTTTCCAAGTTTGCATCGTTGGAAGCGAAAAATGATGAAATTTTTTTGTTTCTCTGTTACTCAACCAAATTGTCTGGACGAAAATGAAATTTAATTATTTTTTTNGTATACTCACTTAAATATTACGTTTTATTCATTTTTTTCATTTCTACGATTTTTTTTCCTTTTTTTTTTGCACATTTTTTTATTTTTATCCATTTTTTTTTCGTTTGGCTTCTTCGTGGCCTCTCCTTTTGTCCAAAATGATTTTTACACTCTCCACACCTTTGGGGAATAATCGACTCGAGTTTGTTAAATTATTTACGATTTTTTTTTTGGTTTTTTTTTTATATTTGTCGATTTTTTCCAAGTTTGCATCGTTGGAAGCGAAAAATGATTAAATTTTTTTGTTTCTCTGTTACTCAACCAAATTGTCTGGACGGAAATGAAATTTAATTATTTTTTTTGATTTTGTTCGATTTTTTTTTACATTTTTTTCGTTTGGCTTCTCAGTAGCCTCTCCTTTTGTCCAATTCGGGAGTACAAATGATTTTTCCACTCCACACACCTCTGGGGAATAATCGACTCGAGTTTTTTAAATTATTTACGATTTTTTTTTGATTTTTTTTTTATTTTTGTCGATTTTTTCCAAGTTTGCATCGTTGGAAGCGAAAAATGATGAAATTTTTTTGTTTCTCTGTTACTCAACCAATTTGTCTGGACGAAAATGAAATTTAATTATTTTTTTCGTCGATCGAATCCATTTTCTCAATATTCAGACGTAATTGTCGTTTTTTTTTACGTCGAGAAATCGAGGTCAATGATTTTTTGATGGGATAGAAAAAATTTAATTATCCGATGGATTTTCCGATGGAAAAAAATAATAAAATTTCATTTTCGTCGATCGAATCCATTTTCTCAGTATCCGGACGTAATTGTTGTTTTTTTTACGTCGAGAAATCGAGGTCAATGATTTTTTGATGGGATAGAAAAGATTTAATTATCCGATGGATTTTCTTCGAATTTTGAACGAGTCTGTGCGAGAAAATGTGTTGCGGTCGGTAGTGCAAAGCTCTTGTGTCTGTCGGATCTCTAACGTCGTCGTGCACGGTCATTGAGAACTCGCGGAAAACATTATTCCGAACCAACAGGATGGAAACGTCGTTGACACGCACGCGCTCGAGCTCTATTTTTGGGGAAATGGAAAATTAAAAGAAAAAAAAAGGAAAAACAGCAGTAAATATAAAAAGATGCGGACTAGGGGGATGGAGAAAGGGCAAAAAAGCTCCAACGCTCAAGAGCTCTGCCGAGCTCTGCTCTGCACAACAAAAAAATAAGGTCAAGTGAGAAAAAGAGGGAGAGAGAGAGAAGAAACGAAAGAGATGCAACACGAGAGGTGTGAATGCATGTGTTTACCGGTGAGACCAAAGAAAATATACTGCCTGCTAACAGCAACCCTTGTCCGAGACTCTGGATGGAAGCAATTTACTGGAAATTATTAATCACCCTCGTGAACAAAATTCTTCTTCATTATTATTATTTATTTCTCATTTTTTTAAATCGAATTCAGCAAAAACGTAGAAATTGTTTCATTATTATCTCCGCGGGGCCGAGTCGGCATTTTTTTTCCACATTTCCGTCTCGAAACCTCCGAATAACGATTTTCACGATCTCGATAAATTCTTCGAACAAATCGAAAAATGTTTAGAATTAAAAAAAAATGATTTTCGTTCGAAAATGAAACATTTTATCGTTGAACAGACTCTCAACTCTTCGGGGAGGAAAAAACCGAACGCAGCATTGCACAGACACGTTGACAATTACGAAGAAAAAAAAAATTTGATTGAAAAAGAATTTTTTTATTTTTTTTATTTTTTTCGAGACCGACCAATGTTTTCGTAATAATTGCAGACGCCGAGATACAAGAATGGTACAAAGGATTCCTCAAGGATTGTCCGAGCGGGCACCTTAGCGTTGAAGAATTCAAAAAAATATATGGCAATTTTTTCCCGTACGGGGATGCCTCGAAGGTGAGACAAAAAAAAGCGCGTCTTTTTATTGTTTTCTCGAAGTAATGAATCTTCCTCCCTCTTCAGCACGATCGTTCTATTCTTAAGAATATTATTTTCCATTTTTTTTTGACCCTCTCGATCGATACGATTCAGTCAGTTATCGTTGTTGTCTTTCGTAACAAACAGCTCGTAATTATTTTGACAAAACGAAACGCGAGACTCTTCGATAAATATTTTAAAATCGATCGACAACTTGACGTGGGAAAAGGTAACATTTTTCATCATTACCCAAACGACATGCATGCAAAAACCACGTTTTTATTAAATCTCTAGAATTTTATTCTCGAATCTCAAGCTTTCACTCTGATTTTTTTTTGTTCGCCTATTTTTGTGTCTTTCGTTTATTTTTTTATTAAAAATTCACAATTATTTGAAAAGTTTTGTCCGAAGCGATAAAATCGAGGAAAATAGTTTCTCATCGCTAACGAAATTCTTCGTTTTTATCGAATAATAAAAAACTATTCCTTCGGAAAGTTTGCAGCAACTCTCTCGACAAACTGCAATTTCTATTTTTCGTTATTTTATTGCTCCAATTTATTCCGCTTGGCTGCACTGTTTATTCTCTCGAAATGCCAAAAGAATACGAAAGTCGATTAAATTCAATAAAAAATACACGTCGAATGAGAAGATTGTCGAATTATAAATCAAACGTTCGAGGTCACTGCTGAGCTCTGGGCTTTTTATCATTCTTGGTTTTTTACACGCGGAAATAAATATTCGTTAATATTCGATTTAATCGATTTGCTTGGTTATTTAAATAATTGTCGATTTGTCACTGTGATTAATGATCTTTCGAGCGATTACTCACAGCTTTTCAATCCTCTCGTGCCTCAATTATTCTCCAGCACAATTTTATTTCACTTTTGTTTTTATTTCCTTCGTTTATTTTGGCTTTTTGGGTTTTTTAGTTCGCAGAACACGTGTTTAGGACGTTCGACGCTAACGGCGATGGCACCATCGACTTTCGGGAATTCCTGTGCGCCCTCAGCGTCACGTCACGAGGCAAATTGGAACAAAAACTCAAATGGGCCTTCAGCATGTACGATCTCGATGGCAATGGATACATCTCGCGACAAGAAATGCTCGAAATTGTCACGGTACGTAGACATTTTTTAAAATTTCTTCATCTTTCCTTGACTCACTGTGAGTCACAGTTTTCAAATTTATGAAATTTTTATCGAAAAATCGAAATTACGAGAAAATTTAAATGCAATTTTATTTTTTTCATTTTTTTGGAAATTTAAACTCAAAATTCAGTTTTTTAAATCAGATTTTGATACATCTAGTTTTCAAAATGATGAATTCGCATCGAAAAATTGAAATTACGAGAAAATTACAATGCAATTTTATTTTATTCGTTTTTTTGGAAATTTGAACCGAAAATTTCGTTCTCTTTTCAGATTTTGATAAAAACACTTTTAAAAATGAGGAATTTCCATCGAAAATTGAAAATTACGAGAAAATTGAAAAGCAATTTTATTTTATTCGTTTTTTTTCGGAATTTAAACCAAAAATTTAGTTCTCTTTTCATATTTTGATAAAAACAGTTTTAAAAATGATGAATTTCCATCGAAAAATCGAAATTACGTCAAAATTCAAAAGCAATTTTATTTTATTCGTTTTTTTTCGGAATTTAACCCAAAAATTTAGTTCTCTTTTCATATTTTGATGAAAACCATTTTAAAAATGATGAATTTCCATCGAAAATTCGAAATTACGTCAAAATTCAAAAGCAATTTTATTTTATTCGTTTTTTTTCGGAATTCAAACCAAAAATTTAGTTCTCTTTTCATATTTTGATAAAAACACTTTTAAAAATGATGAATTTCCATCGAAAATTGAAAATTACGAAAAAATTCAAAAGCAATTTTATTTTATTCGTTTTTTTTCGGAATTTAAATCAAAAATTAAGTTCTCTTTTCATATTTTGATAAAGACACTTTTAAAAATGACGAATTTGTATCTGAAACTCGATCGTAGCCAAAAAATCTGAAAGCAATATAATTTATTTAAATTATTTGGATCCTAAGCTGGGTTTTTTTGATTTGTTGGTTTCTCTGGAATTTTAGGCGATTTACAAAATGGTGGGTACGGTAATGAAAATGCCGGAAGACGAGTCGACACCGGAGAAACGAACGGACAAAATATTTCGACAAATGGACAAGAACAAGGACGGAAAATTGTCATTGGACGAATTTATCGAGGGTGCTAAGAGCGATCCGTCTATAGTACGGCTGTTGCAGTGCGATCCAAGCGCGCAGGCTCAGTGAAGCCCTGGTCATGAATGAAAAAAACAAAAAAACAAAAAAAAATACTAACGAATACAAAAAAAAACACAGACACAGACAAAAAATTGAGAAAAATTTTCAAAAACGAAGAAAAAAAAGTTAAAATAACGAAATGAATTATTTAAGAGAAAAAATTACGTTTCAATGCCGTTTAGGGAAGAGGAATCGGGGCCCGGCGCAATGACCCATCGAGCCTGAAAACCCAACGAGTCGATAGAATCATAGACGAGTTATTTCCTCCTGCCCCCTCCTTTTCCTCCAAATCCCAATTATTTCCCCGACAAAGAAACTTTTTTCTGCATTTTTTTTTGTTTACACATCGACAGAAACCTTTTCCAAGTTTTTTCCAGCGCGATAAAGCATCGAATCGTTTATCCTCGAATTTCGTCTCGAGTCCCAAAGAGAAAAAAGTCGTCGGAGCTTGGAAATCGCTGGAAAAAAATGCGTGGCGACGAAATTTCAATTTTCATTCGCACGCGTTCGAAAATTCTCAATCAACAACGACGAACGACGCGACAATTTTTCGCGGACGTAAGAATAAAAAAAAAATTACTGAAAAAAAAAAAACGCGAAATTCCTTTTAATTGAAAAATCCAAAAGAAAGGAAAGCACAAAATTCTCCTATGAGAGCTCTCGCTCGTTGGGTTAAACCGGCAAAGACGAGGGTGCAAAAATCGAAATCGGAGAAAAAAGGGGTCGAGGGGAAAATTTGAGGAAAGAAAATTGTACCGGGACCCGAGGGGTCCAGGGTCACTGGGCCTAGCGCGCTTGCGCAGACCGCAAGCTAGTCTGTAAGGCTAGTCCAGTCGCTCCGTCTCGTCGAACGAAATAAAAAATAAAAAATTAAAAAAAAAAACAAACAAAAAAACAAACGACGAAGAAAAATTAAAAATACACATTAGAGAGGGAAAAGGAAGCAACTAAAAAGCAGAATTAACGCGTAAGTCATTGCGAGAGAGAAAAAGGTTTTTTAGATTATTATTATTAATATTATTAATATTATTATTATTAACAAAACGAAGTAACGTTTAAGATTGTTTTTCTTCTCGACAATTCACATTCGCATCTTCGTTTCCCACGACCATCAATTTTTTTATCATTTTTTCAAACTTTTCGGTCCCCTTCGCAGCGAATGTCGAATTGACACGTTAACGAACAACTCGAGAACGGATTAAACTAGAAATTCGATCGTCGACTTACCCGAGGACGAGCCTCCATTTTGTTTATTTTTTTAAATTTTATTTTTCGCTTAATTTCGCGCGAAATTCAAATCCCGAACGATCGTCGTTTTGCGACGACGCGTTTTATTTCTTTCGCTCTTTGTTTTTTTTCTTTCTCTTCATTTTTGACCGAATCTCGAAAAACTTGAGGGGCAAGAAAAATAATAAAAATACTGTTCGAACTCGATGAGTTTCGAGTGGCGCGAACGGCCGATGGCGATCGAGCCAGGCTGCTGAGATGACGTTAAGTACAAATTAGGCGTTATCGAAGGTGATTGACGAAAAGCGAGAACGAGTGGATAGAAAAAAAATTAAAAAACGCAACAAAATGAGCGAAAGCATGAGACCGAGAGAGAGAGCGGAAGAGAGCAAGAAAAAAACAGCGGATAATAAAAAAAAAAGCGATATTAATAAAACGACGAAAAACGCGATTAAAAAAAAAAAGAAAATTTAACAAAAATCGAATAATAATTATAGAAATAATGACAGAAAAACGTGGAACGACGGAGTATTGTGCAAAGGAGCAGAGAAGAGTGAGACCAGCTCGCGAATCAATTTTCTCACAAAAATCTTTTTTTTTCTCCCATTAATTTCCTTCTCTTCATTTTTTATCAAATTTTGACAATTTTTCCTTGTTTCGCATGAAAGCTCCAACGATATGACAAGCATCCAAGTGTGTATGTGCGTGCAAATGATTTTAGCTGTGCGTTGAATAAACGAAATAATTAAATAACCGACGAAACGAAGAGAAATATTAAAAAGCGAAAATTTCGCGTTTCAGAAATTTTTGAAAAATGGAGAAAAAAAAAAGCAAAAAACAAAAAAAAACTAAATCGAATTTTTCGATTTTTAACTATTTTTTTTTTTTTTTATTATAATAATCGCCTTACCACTCATGTCTTTAGTATTTAAAGGTAAACGACAACAACAACAACTACAATCCAGCGCTCATTAATTACTAAGTCCCAATAGCATTATTATTATTATTATTATTAATTATTAATTATTAATTATTAATTATTAATTATTAATTAGGATTATAATTATTTTATTTTGAATATATGAAATTGTTGATAAGATATCGAGACGTAAATATTAAGTGCACCCGCGCAGCCTCACCAGAGAGATATTTCAATAAACGAACGATGAAATGGAACGAAAAAATTTTGTGCAATTTGATAAAAACGAGAAAGGAGACAAAAAAAGCAAAACGAACGAATTCGTTTTGCTTTTTTTTTTTTACGTTCATTGAACAACGTGCTTTCTCCTTCGCGTCGCCCCAAACGACCTGGAAAATAAAACTCAGTGACTTTACGTCTCATTCAGAAATTTAGAACGTTTTTTTTTTCGATTTTTTGGTCTTACGAATAAAATGAAAGGAAAAAGGGGAATTCAGGAGATTGTAATTCTTTGATCAACGAATCCGTGGAATTCGAGTTTTCGCAGCAATCGCCAGTGGCTTTACTAGCGAACTCGACGGCTTTCGGTTTTTTCTCCAATTTTATTATCCCTCTCGACCCCCTTTTTTGTGCTCCAAATAAAATTGTTGCCGGAAAAAGGGATTTTCTGAGTTACACACGAAAATCTAAGGATTTTCCTCCATCGAGCATACGTGTCAACGGAACTCCCTTTTTCTCTATGATTTTGACCCAAAAGCACAAAAGATGCGATCGACATTAAGGAAAAAATAAAAAAACTAAAAAAAATAAAATAAACGAACGAAAACGAAGCGCTGCGGTAGACGACGATAAACATTTCAATGAAATCTTAATTACTTGCATGTTTACGATAGCAAATTTAATACGCTCTAGTGTCCTTTCTCGCTCCTCAGGAACATGAATAAATAAATGAGAAATTAGGTAAATAAATAAATAAAAAAGAAACAGAGAAATCTAACATTTAAATAAAACGTAAGAATTGAGAATCGCGATGACAGTGAAAAATCTAGCGTTACTCTCCGTCTTTCAAAACTTCCTCCTAGTCGTATATCTTCTCATGAAATTTCGCACGCTTTGCTGCTCCGATCTCACCCGAAACTCTCTTTATCCAACGATTTTTAAAAAATCCACAAATTCAAAACCAAAATATACAAAGCACCTTTTTTTCCATTCGGAAAAAACTATCGATGGAATTAAATAATTAAATCTTTCTCTTCTTCGACATACCGCCAACTTTTTATCCTTGCAGCGACTCGCCCTCTCGTGGCAAATCGACCGCGGCTTCGATCCCTGCGAATCCAATGAAACCGAAATTTTCGCTCGAATTTTCCATCAAATTTTCATTCGACGCATTTTTCAAGAGCAAACTTGACGATTTTTGTTTTATCATAAAAATTCATTTTCACGCACCAACGAGCACGATAACAAAAAAAAATCCGTTTTTTTTTTTCAACGAAAATTGGAAAATAAAAAATTTGTGTCAATGAAATCGATTTTTTCGCTCGAATTAATTTTCCATCAAATTTTCATTGGAAGCTTTTTTCAAGAGCACGACAAACTTGACGATTTTCATTTTATTCTAAAAATTCATGTTCACGTCCCGACGAGCACGATCAAAAAAACAAAAAATCTGTTTTTTTTTTTCATCGACAATTGGAGACGAAAAAACGTCAAAATAATGAGCCAAATTCGATCGAAAATTAGTCCGGCTAATTGTGTGTTTGCTTGGGAAAGAAGAATCGAGTATTTCGGGGGTCGTAAGAAAAAATGTGACGAGCGCTGAATAAATAACTCGATGTAACGCGATTAACAATGTTTCTCTAAAATGTCAAGCTCCATCGATAACTCTGCCAAATTTGAGCCATTATTATTACGACTGAAGATAATTATTGTTATTATTGGTAAGTGTCTCGTCAGGAGGATTTTGGGTAGGAAAACACTCAGCAACGATTGAGAGTTCGAAAAGGAATTTTTTAGATAGACCAAGCGAGACTAAGGAGTTTCAATAACGAATTAAAAAAAAAAGAAAATGAATTTAAAAACGAGAAGAAAAAACGAACCGATTATAAAAACGAGAAATAAAATGGATGAATATTGAAATAACGTCAAACGAATCGAGAAAAGAGAATCTTTATCGAAAGGTCTAAGAAAATCGCGAGGTTAAAATGAATCAAACGCTGGAACAAGAAAAAAACAAAAAATGAAGAAATTAACACGAAAAAACCTCGGAACTTGCATTTTTTTTTCCTTCTCTCTTTTCTCAACATCTAGTCATTTTTTTCTCGCTGTCACCGAGTCCGAAATCTTGTAAAATATCGACCCAATCGACGCTTTCGACGATTTAACGAAAAAGGAGACTCGACATCGATGAAAAAAATGACCCTCGAGAGTGTTGTGTGTTTACGTGCATCCGCCTTCTTCATCTTCGATATTTCCTCGTGGAATTGTGAATGTGGATAAATAACGAAAATCCGTGGAATAATTTTAATTTTTTGAAAAAAAAATGAGAAAAAAAAAATAATGAGAAAGTTGAAGGATTATTGAAAAAATGGCATTAAAATCAAAGCGTGCTTCAAAGGATTTTCATTCGTTTATCAAGTCTCACTCGAACCAAGTCGTCTTGTTGTTTTATTGAAGGAATAAGGAGGGGCAAGCACCGGCAAATCAATTATGTATAAAATAATATTAACGACGAGATCCAACGACGTCTCGAAAATGTTGACTATTTTATTTGCTTTGCGACTTACGTAAATACCTATAAATATATATTTACATATATATATATTTATGGATATATATTCAAATATATATATATGCATTTATATATATTTATGGATTTATTGACGAACGATAGTTATTAATAGTTGTTTATTATGAATACGAAAACGAACCACTTGTGTATCAGATCAATTGCTACATTAAAGTGTTGAAATTATACCCGTTCACGGTGCGTCTCTCTCATCAATTATAAACAGACTTTTTCATTAGAGAGACCTGAAGCCTCGTTATAGAACACCTTGACCACTGGTAGTCACCCTTGTCGAGCTTATTTCAAGCCCAGACAGAAAACAACGTACTTGGATTCGTTACCAACGTTTTTTCCAAGTCTTTTTTCGTTTGGCTCTCACGGCTGAACCAGAGGAGATGGAAGAATACTCTGAGGAACTTTTTTGTAGCAAATTTCGTGCTCTACAAAATTGGTCCTTTGGGTTTTTGCTCTATCTCTCATGGTTTCGCTGATATTTGCGGTTAACGAAAGCCTCTCGATCGGGGCAGAAGTTTGGGGGGAAAATAATTTAGTGAACATCGTGGAGATGAAGTTTATGTTTATTCGGTGCTTTTTCGAATGACTGATACAAGTTTTCGTAGAGACCAACACGAGGCTCGAATTTTTTATTTTTTATTTTATTTTATTTTTTATTTTTTTTTTGCTTTCGAAAGAAAATTTTGTTAATTTTTAAAATAATTCGATTTTAACAATATTCCAGGTCGAAGGATCTTCAGAGAATCTTCATGTACTTGAGACTGTAGTAAGCGCGTGTATGGTAACTGTAATGCTGGGGCACGGTCCTGTAACCCTCGATCCATCGCAAATCGGCCGAACGTTTGAAACTCTTGTTGACGTTCCTGTCGTAAGCTGTTCGGAACATCCTCTCGCCCCATTCCTGGGCCCTTGGCTCCTCTCGCCAAATTCCACGCTCTTTCTTGTTCAGCCAGTCCATCACATCGTTGTAATAATTTTGCCTGTTAATCAAAATCAAACGAGCAGTTTAGAATTTTCACAATTTATCTTTTTTTTTCAGTCGAAAAACCAGTTTCCACTTCTGCCCACGTCTGCAAACACTTTTCGCGTTTTCGTGGTCTCACGGGGTCGGAATGACCCCCAGCCGTGTTTAAAAATTCAGGATATTAGTTTAAACCATTGAGAATGAGGATATCATGCCAAAAAATTTTTATCCAATTTTCAAAATGGTGAAAAAAAATCGGCAACGAAACAAAACGTGGAAAAAAAAGTTTCAACGCTTGTCACGTTGCCAGTATCGTTCCGAACGACACATAAAAATTCAGGATATTAGTTTAAACCATTGAGAATGAGGATATCATGCCAAAAAATTTTTATCCAATTTTCAAAATGGCGAAAAAAAATCAGCAAGAAGGCAATGTGTGTAAAAAAAAAATTGGCTTGGAAATGAAAAATCTGGATATTCACCTGTAATCGTAGAGATAACGATAATTGAGGAAGAGAGGCCGAACCCAATGAAGAGTGTACTTGGGTTTGGGAGCTTTAGGGAATCCGGAGATGTCGAGTCGTGGTTTTTCAACTTTTTCGGCTTTTTTGCCATCGGCAGTTGGAGCAACTTCAGTGGTTTCTGGTGCAGCTTCTGCGGGGGTTTCTTCGGTAGCAAGATCGTCGAGATCCCACGCTGGTTCATCGTCCGCCATTTTATTTATCGAGTATTTTTCGAGCTACGAAGAATCTGCGAATTGAGAAAAAATTTTGAGTCCTCGGCGGTGTTCACTGGGCCCGAGAGATTCAATTTTTCAAGACAGCACGTTTGTCGGAGCACCGGAACACTTTGGATGCCAATGGGAGCAGCACGAGGGTGAGCCAAAAAAAAAAAGTCAAACTTAATTAGAATCGCGGACGCGAGAAATAATTTAAAAAAAACAAAAAAAACTGCAGACTCGTCCGGAGCGAATTAAAAAATAAATATTAATTTTTCTCGTCCCTCAATTTTTCATAAAATTTTTTTTTTGACTCCCCAAAATATAGTTTCACTCGATAACTCTCGACAATCGTTCCCCACCGAATTAAACGTCCTAAGAGTACCTGAAAAAATAGTTGCCAGTGGTACGAAGTAGCTTCGTCGACTGCGAGAATAAAATGGCACTTTGAAAGAACACGAAACCCCCTTAACGTCCCCTCGCACCTCCTCACACACTCTCTCTCTTGCTCTCCCTCGCACACACACTTTTTCTCTCACTGTCAGAGAAGTGCACACCTTCGATAGTCCAACACGTGTAACGCTTTTATTTCGAGAGCCTATAACATTTAAAGCATCGCCGATTACGCGCTTCTCACCCCCGCGAGCCTCCCACCTTCGTTGGGCGACGAAAAAAAAAGAAAAAGGAAAAAAAAAATTGAGAGAATTGAGTGGGGAGCGAAGACCCTGGCATAGAGAATCTGTTGTAATTATTTTTCCACCTGCGATCGATCGCAAGACATTTTTTCGTCCTCTGAGCCAAAACACGAGGTAGGAAGGTCGATTTTGCACACACGATGATTGATTACTCATTATTATTGCACGAGACAAATTTCAGCAACTCTTTCGCAGTTTATTTCAGTTTATTTTCCACATTAATTACCTCCCTCGTTCCCACTTTTTCTCTCCTCGATCCTTGTCATTCGAGTTCGTCGTAATAATTAAATAATAATCCAACCTTTATGAAATATTTCCCACATTTTTTCCATATCCTCATTATTTTTCTCCTGCATTTTACTCCGAGCTTCGTAATTCCTTCACTGTCACTAAAAAGTTCATCAAAGTTGACACAGAAAGCTTCAAATTAAAGCGAAACGAAAAAAAAAAAGAAAAGTTCGTTTCAGGTGCACGAAGCTCGAGTGCTCCCACGAAAATTTACTCATTCCCATGCACGCTGTAATTAAATATCGCGTATATTTCGTACAGACTCGTGCAGACTTAATTATTTTATTTTTTTATCGAATTATCATTTTTTTTAATTATTATCGCGACCCATTTTTTATTATCCACGAATAAATTTATTTTCGGTGCTAAATAATTGATAATAATCAATGAATTATTAATTATCCATTAATTATTATTAAATAATAAAAAATTTGATATTCTCCTAACCAATTCGTGTTTTATTATCACCGAATCGAAATAAATTGATAACGATTATTAATTAAATGGAAAATTCTTTAAAAAGAAGCCATTGAGTCGCGATTAAATTTGCTCTGAATAACACATACAAATTTTGCAGAAAATGATGCAAATGAGTAATTAATAATAATAAATAAACTAATAAATAATAAATAACAATAAATAAATAAATAAATAATTCAAGTTTTATGTAATTCATCGAACTATGGCCAGGAATTCTAGGTCAACCACCAAGTTCCCATAAAAATTTGATATTTTCGTAACCAGTTCGTGTTTTATTATCACCGAATCGAAATAAATTGATAACGATTATTAATTAATTGGAAAATCCTTCAAAAAGAAGCCATTGAGTCGCGATTTAATTTGCTCTGAATAATAAATACGAATTGCAGAAAATAATGCAAATAAATAATTTATAATAATAAATAAACCAATAAATAATTAATAATAATAAATAAACCAATAAATAATTCAAGTTTTAAGTAATTTATCGAACTATGGCCAAGAATTCTAGGTCAACCATCAAGTTCCCATAAAAATTTGATATTTTCGTAACCAGTTCGTGTTTTATTATCACCGAATCGAAATAAATTGATAACGATTATTAATTAATTGGAAAATCCTTCAANAAAGAAGCCATTGAGTCGCGATTAAATTTGCTCCGAATAATAAATACAAATTGCAGAAAATGATGCAAATTCATTTCGACAAATATTTCCCCCAGCATTTAGCTCGCGTTCTCTTGGTTCGAATCGGGGCAATCGAACGAGGCAGAAATTTCATTGTACACGAACTGGTTCTATGTGCATACGATTAATCATCGCGATGCGGAACGAGACTTCACCCATCCTCCGAGTATCATTGTATTTCGCTTTTGTTCAAGCCATAAATTCACCACCCATGTAATCCAATATTCCATCTTACGAATACATCATCAAGCCTCAATTGTCAATGCATACAATCCAACATTCGACACTAAATATTTGCACTATAAATCGATTACCGAAGCATTTGATAAATGCTCCATTCAGTCGACGATTCAGACCTTCCTTTCAATCCTAATTATCGAAACTGTCGCTATTCATTCAACAGTTATTGTTCATTTTTCAATCAAAAATTAAAAAAAAAATTAATTAATCGATTAATATTTTTTTTTCATAAAAATAATAATAATAATTAATTAATTGATAAATAAAAAATTTTAAAAATCAGAATTCCTCTAATTACGTTAATTAATCAATTAAGTAAAAAAAAAAACACGTCACGACGCTAATAATTGGTAACGCAATAAAATTCCTGGATCACTAAATATCGATTTTATACAAAATTGTAAAAATGCTTTTTAATCCTTCTCGAAATATTGAAAAATTTCTAATTCGGTGATTTCTCATTCGAGCTTAAATCTGGAATATCGAGAAATGCAAATTTAGTTGAAAAATAAATTCCTTGATTAATTCTGTTGGAAAAAATATTGTAAAATATTTTTAGACTTTGGAAAATTAATACAATTGAACTGGCCCGGGTCAAAATGACCCAGTGTGTCTTCCGAAGGAGAAAATTGCCATAAATTGAAATAAAACGACTGTCTCGATGGTCGATTAGCAATATTTCGATTTCACAGCCCGTTCGTCGTCCTTTCACAATCTCGAACGATACAGAGAAACGTCATATATCCCCGCGTGGATCAGAAGATCGAGTGACTGTCCTGGTTGAAAAATTTCGCAATGAAATTCCAACACTGACACCCTAATCTGGTTTACTTACTATAAATCAATCAAGCGTGTTGTCCGAGATGGATCGAGCGAGATCAAGTTTTTAGCAGTGACAGATGGAGCATTGTCGTGTATCCACATGGTCGAAAGATAACGCGAGAGTCGTGAGACAAAAAAAAAATAAAAATAAAAAAAAAACGCCATTTTCATGGTTCGTGAAAAATGAGGGTGGAAAAAAAATGGAGGCTGCAAAGAAAAATGAGCTTTTTTTTTCGCGAGTCGTTTTATTCGTTGGGACAATTTGTACATTCATAAAATAGATGAGGATTAATAAATAATCGAGCGAGTGATTACGAATTAGTGCCTGAGGAGAAAAACGAACAAGAAAAATAAAAGAATCGAATTTATTTTTGCCAAAGTGCGTGTGTGAATTTTTTTTTGTGGAATTTTTATTTTTTAGAAATTATTTATTATTCCGTTGGGAAACAAAATTTGCTGGAAATGAAAATTTGTTGTAAATCGTCGATATTTTGTTGAATACGATTAACTAAATATTTTTCGATGATTTCAAAAATTTTCTAAAATATTTCTTGCTCCGATGACAAAATTATTGGGATTATTAAAAAAATGATTTCGTCGAACGTATCGAACAAAATATCCATCTTTTTCAACAAAATTTTGTTTTCAGTGTTTATTTGTTGAAACTTCGACGAATTAATTGGCAAGAATGAAAAATCCTTGAAATCGAGAGGGAAAATGATTTTTTGGCTCCTTGAGAATGAGGCGTTGAAATATTATCTCGTCATTCCTTCAGAAAGTAAAATAAAAATTCCTGAAAATGCAGAGGGAAAAAGGATTTTTTTTTGCTCCTTTAAAAATTTCGCAAAATTCGTTGATTCTCGTGATTTATTTAGAAACTAACGTTCGTGTTTGTTGATATTTTGACGAATTAATTGGCAAGAATTAAAAAGTCCTTGAAATCGAGAGGGAAAATGATTTTTTGACTCCTTTGAGAATGAGGCGTTGAAATATCATCTCGTCATTCCTTCAGAAAGTAAAATAAAAATTCCTGAAAATGCAGAGGGAAAAAGGATTTTTTTTTGCTCCTTTAAAAATTTCGCAAAATTCGTTGATTCTCGTGATTTATTTAGAAACTAACGTTCGTGTTTGTTGATATTTTGACGAATTAATTGGCAAGAATTAAAAAGTCCTTGAAATCGAGAGGGAAAATGATTTTTTGACTCCTTTGAGAATGAGGCGTTGAAATATCATCTCGTCATTCCTTCAGAAAGTAAAATAAAAATTCCTGAAAATGCAGAGGGAAAAAGGATTTTTTTTTGCTCCTTTAAAAATTTCGCAAAATTCGTTGATTCTCGTGATTTATTTAGAAACTAACGTTCGTGTTTGTTGATATTTTGACGAATTAATTGGCAAGAATTAAAAAGTCCTTGAAATCGAGAGGGAAAATGATTTTTTGACTCCTTTGAGAATGAGGCGTTGAAATATCATCTCGTCATTCCTTCAGAAAGTAAAATAAAAATTCCTGAAAATGCAGAGGGAAAAAGGATTTTTTTTGCTCCTTTAAAAATTTCGCAAAATTCGTTGATTCTCGTCAATTTTTTTAGAAAGTAACGTTCTTCTTCCTCTTGGGGACTGATCGTTTTTTTTTGCTTTTCTCTTTCGGGCCCGAGGATGATTTTGTACGAGTCGGTTCTTCGGGAAGTGGCTCGGTGACGACGTCGTCAGCAATGATGGAATTAATTCGTGCACGTCTGTTGGAAATGCCATCGATTAATCCTGCAGGGTCTCGTTCGATTTCCTCCATTTTCGTCCACGAGAACGGCGTAACTTTTTTTAAACGTGCTTTCTTTTCTCTGTTCTCTAAAATAATCGCCTGGATCTTACGATTCTTTTCTATTTTTTCGGCCATCGTTTTTGCCTCGACTTCCGGTGGATCTTTGTTGTCGAACTTTGTCGCGTGCTTCGAGAACGCTATGTTGGCTCCTTCGAGCGTCAGCTTGGCTCTCTCGATCTCCGCGTTCATGTCGATCATGTCGAACATTTTTTCCTGCATGTCTCGCCTCTTTTTTCGCAATTCTACGAGGTCACGCTCGAACGCCTCGGTCTCTCGTTGCTTCAGACGACGCTGCGACAGGATCAATTCGTCGACAGTGGACTCGTCCTCCAAATAAGGACTCTCCCCATCGTGGGATTCCCTGCTATCGAGGTCGTCGAAAAATTCCTCTGTTCGGCAACCCCCGACGCTTCGGGATCCTGAAATTATCATTTTTATTTCATTCCCCCAATTTTTTCGCTCCCCCTCGCTCATTCGTCGAAATTGCGTAAGTATTTTTTTTTTTTTTTAATTTATACAAAGAAATTTTGTTGTTGACGCGAGTTGCCCAGGAGGGGTCAATTTGACCCGAGCTCTCTCTGGATTTTTTTCAAACTCCAAAAAATACGAAACTAAATGTTTGAGTTTCGAATCGCGAATTATTAGAAAATTCGATAAATTTCGTACGTTTTTGTACCAAGTACTTACCCTCGAAATGCAATTTTGTTAAAAATCATTTTTAACTTTTTTTTGAGAGTAAACTGAATTTTTTTCGATAATTTCAAAATTTTTCTTATTTTCCCAGGATATTTCGTTTCCAACGAAATTCTCAGCAAAATTTACGATTCGAATTTTTTTTTAGCACCTTTTATCTCAACCCTTAATCCTCCAGATTTATTTTCGCTATTTATCGAACAATAAACATAAAAAAATTGCCAATTAGCGTCCAGCAAATCGAGAATAAATCGAAACCCCTTTTTTTTTCTTCAAATTATTAAAAACTTCAAAAACGTTGAAAGAAATTGATATTTTTGCTACGACCCAGCAGAGTAATGTTTTTTTTTCCTCTTTTCAAATATTTCAACGTTTCAACGAAATTTCCCAGATCGACGATCAAGAAAGCCCCAAAAAAAGTGTAAAACGCCATTACGAAAAAAGGAGAACGTACTTGAACGAGTAAAAATGAATAAACTGCGGTAATCATGCTCCCTTTTTTTTCTACCAATCGAAAAAAAAAATCATCCAAAAACTACGAAAATCATGCTCCAGGAAAGGGAAGAAAAAAAGAGTGAACGAAAAAAATGCGAAGCTCCGATGCGCATGAAGGAAGATGATTATTTATTCGTTTCAGAATATATATTTCGTATAGGAACTTGTGTCCACGAGTATAAACACGTATTCACACAAATATATCAAGAAAAACAAAAAAACAAAAAAAAAAATACAACAATTTGTGATGCTGGACGGTGAATAAATAAATAATAAGGAACAACGAGACAAAGATTCAAAGTGGAAAAAGATCGACGTGAGAATAGTGATCGGATCGAACGAGTTTCGACTCAATTTTATTTCCGCCACTAAAAAAATCGTTTTACAAAAAAAAAAATCGCTGCAATTTTTTTTTCTGCTCACGAAAAAATTCGATTCCTTCGCAATTGTTGTCAAAATCGTGAGAAATAAAGTTTTGAATAAAAATTGAACGAATCGTCTGAATTTTTCGAAATCGATCGCGATCGTTTTGAGAAAAATTGAAAAAATAAATAACACGATAATTGGGAAAGGGAAACGGGTGAATAATCGGACAAATCGACATTGAGAAACGATGGTCGTGAAGGAAAAAAGTATTTTCTTCATAAATCATAATTAAGTTTGCTCGGAGATGTTGTTTTTGTTGTTTTTGTTGTTCGACATTAAAAAGCTTAGAAATTGACGTGTTTTTCAGCTCGGACAGTGAGTTTTTTGCTGGTGATCGATGACGACTGTTGTTGGAGATGTTGCTCGGAGCCGGAAGTTGCGGATTCGTTGACGAGGGCCCTGAGGGCTGCGCTTCTTCGTTCCCTTTTGGCTTGTCGTTCGGCCATTTCTTCCATTTCGGTTTCGAGGTCGTTGAGTCGAGCTTTGGTCTGTTTGGCGCGGCCAGCCGCGGCGGATGTCGCGTGAGCGTCTTCGTCGGCGAGCTTGGACCATCTCGTCATGGCGGATCGTTCCTCGCTCATGCGATCGAAAGCCTCGTCGTTGAGGAGCTTCGAGCGACGCTTGAACGTGTTTTCAGCCTCTTCGAATGCGCTTTTCGCGGCTAATCTTGCGTTCTTATTGATTTCGACTTCCGGTGAGGCTTCGAGGCCGAAGGAGGTGTGAGCCTTGAAACGTCGAGTAGTGGCAGCGACTTCGTTAGCAAAATCCTCGGCCATGGTGCGCCGAGTGCTCCTCTGACCTCTGATATCGTAAACCGTTTCCTCGTCGTTGTTATCCTCGATCGCGGATATCCTGTGAGCCCGAGATCGGGGAATATCGTATTCGAGGTCAAGGTCACGCAGAGACGAATTAGCAGCGGACTGATCACCGCGACTGCCTGGAAACCATCAAACAACAACAGTTCAGGAGTCCAGGATTTTTTTTACATTTTTGCCAATTTTTTTTAGCCTTTTTTTCGTTTTTT
>JBAJMU010000011.1:5126513-5154895 GCA_037952995.1 Hyposoter didymator
TTTTTTTTTTTTTTTTCTCCATTTTCTAGTGACGTATTACGTATATTTACACAAGACGGATATAGAAATGCCATTAGCGCGTTTCTCCGCTTGATTTTCTAGCCCTCGCGAAACCGCGGGCATTTCCACTCGAGAAATGAGATCGAATTTACGCGTGGCTATTAAAAAATACGAGTGACAAGCACACGTGTTCGCGAGTGTTAATTTCTTTGCATCGCATCGAAGAATAGAAAATTTCAATACATTTCCAATTGTTATTTACGAAAATTTCGAATTTTCGTAATTAACAAAATTTAAAAAAAAACCCTCATTACTACGGAATTTCCGCACAAATATTTCACTCGAAAGACTTTTTCTTTCTTTATTTTATCAAAAATTTATCGAATCAACAAAAACACTGAATTTTTTCGCCATCGTTGCCTCGAAATTGATTTCCAAAAAAAAAATTCGCTCCCCGTCGTCGATTTTTTTATTTTTTATTTTTTTTTCAACTCAATAAATTCGGTCGCGAAATTGTTTATGAACAAAATGAATTTTTCCATCAAATTAGTCGTCCAGAATATTTTCAATGAAATTTCAACAATTTTTTCTTTTTTTTTCGATTTTTTTTTCTTTTTTTTCGAATAATTAACAAAATTTGAGTTCGAGGGACAGAAAAAAAAGATGCACAATTTCCATTGCACTTTTCTCTGCACTCTCGATTATTTTTCCACCCACTTATCAACGAAAATGAATTTTCCAATAAATTACAAATTTGGAATTTGAGTTTATTCGCTAGACGGACGAAAAATGCAAAAGGAGCAAGATTTTGGCGTGTGTGAAAGCCATTGCGTAACGCGTTAACAAAGAGGCTGCGAGAGCGAGAGAAAATCTATCCTGGTGATCGGCGGGGCCGCGCTAACGCGGACTCTGCCAAATTTAGACTTGAGACAAGATTTTCTTGAAAATTTCAGGTTGAGGATATCGATTACAATGAGCGGCGGCGCCAAGCCGGTCCAAATGAATGATTGATTAATTTTTCATTCGGCAAAATCACGAGAAATTTCGTGGAGAAACGTGAGCGAATAAATTCGACACTAGTGAATAAAAATAAATCATTAAAACGTCAAAACGGTCTCGAGAAGCCAAGAAAAAAAATAAAAAATAAAAAAAAACATAAAATTACGAAACTGACGTAATAAAAAAAAAATAGCAACAAATTGCCAGAGTAAAAAATTCTGTGACAGTGAAAAAAAAAATCTTCGTCGCTGTCAATTTCGTGCGTCATAAAAAAACAGCAACAATCATGATTAAAAAAAAAAACAGTAACGTACCTTCGTATTCGTTCGATAAACAAAAGTCAAATTCGTAAGAAAAAAAAAAACCCACAAAATTCACACAAAAAATTCAATTTATTAACGAACGAAATTTCACCGTATGACGATTTATTAAAAAATGTTATAAAAATAAATGCATCAACATTTTTTATCAATTTTTCGTACCTAATCAAATATTTTCAATTTCTAGTCGTTTTTTTTTGTTTTTTTTTTTTTCAGAGTATTCCTCAAGGTGTGCGATGTCCTCGGAAGTATCGGCGCGACTCCCACGGTTTGCTCGTAGCCGCTCTTTCGCCTTTCCCACTCCGCAAACCCGGACCGAGAACTCTTCTTCCCCTACCCAAACAATTCCACAAAGAGATCGAGCAAAAAGTCTTACGCGTACGACGTACGCACCGGCCAAACTAGTTCTGACTTGCTCATTTTCAAGAATAATCAAGTTTCGTCTTCCCACAGGAAAAACTAGTTCGGACTAGGCGAAACCGAATTTTCTCCACCGTCTCGCATTCGGCCTCTGAGGAAAAGACGACGAAAGGCAGAAACGGCTTTGGCCTAGGCTGAACTAGTTTCGCCTGATTATCGGCTTTGGCCTGACAGCCAGAGAGAAATACGAAGAAACAGACTCTGCAGAGAATATCATCGTTTAAACGGGCTATGCGTTAAATTATCGCGCGTTTTAGTTTTCTCAACTTCTCAACGAGCCTTCTCTCTTTACCGAGCGTCGAATATAGGCAAACGTTTCGTGCCACCGCACCATTTTGGCTCATTTTTCCTTTTGGCACTCTCTCACTCCCGCTTCTTATTTATTTAACGCATAGAATTTTTCTTCCTCAATATTTCCGACCACCGAAGCATTCGTATTCGCTCTAAAATCCTTATCAGCGATCCAGAGAAGCTGGAGACACAGATTTTCGATATTTCGTCCAACGATTACGAGCCCATTACCCCCTTAATTAATTAATTAATTGAATTAATTAAATTAATTGAATTAATTGAATAATTGATCAAATTAATTAAATTAATTGAATAATTAATCAAATTAATTTGATTAATTGAATAATTAATCAAATTAATTAAATAATTAATTAAATTAATTTAATAAATAATTTACTTAATTAAATATTAATTAATAATTAATTAATTAACCGGATTTTCATTTTAAAGCACCAAATTGATTTTTACATTTTATACTGAGATACTCCGATTTTTTGTTTTAATTATTTGACCCTCATTACCCCCGTGGTCCCCGTTGCAACGTTTGCACTCTGGAAATAATTTTTTTTTCAATTTTCTTAGCAATAATGAAAAAATAGAGTTTTTCATTTTTTTTTTTGCATTTTATGGAAAAATTGAGATACGCCATTTTCTTGCAATTTCTGGTACAATCGTTTTTGGATTTTTTCATCTCGAAATCCAGCCTCGGACTTCTCGATCTTTGAGGTATTCATTGCTTCACGTACAGCCCTTTGCAAACTGCAAATATATTTGTAGATTACTGAGAGAGTCTCTTGAGTGAGAAAGCTCTCTCATTTTATTTTAGCTTTTGTTATACGACCACGCTATAAACTAGATCATTGCTAGTCGACCTCACGGAGTTAGGCTCTTCGTTACTTTTAGAATGGTGCGAGTTTGTGCTTCTAAAGTTATTCAGTGCCTAGTACAATGACGAAACAAAAAAAGGCAAAGAATCGTATTTAAATGTGCATCCTCGTGGGATACGTCCATTTTTATTTTTTCCAAGAACCAATTTTTTTCCCAATTACTTTAAAAACGAAAAAAAAACAATTGACCAATTTTTATTTCGCGAAAACGTAGAAAAATAATTAAAAAAAAAAGAAACAAATATTTCGTCGGATTCGGAAAATTAAAGATTCAGCATTTCTCGAAATACGATGCAACGCGTTTAAAAACAACTTCAGAGATTGTCGTCCATGCCAAAAGCGAATTGCCTCGTGCCTCTCGATAAATTAACGTCGTTAAAAAAATTTCCAATTTTTCAAAATCGTCTGCATTTTTATTTTTTATTTATTTTTCATATATTTAAGTTTTCTGTGTATTTACATATTAATTTCTTTGCTTTACAATCGATCGACTAAATTATTACAACATTGAAATGAAAAATCTTGGGCGAGATCAATACTCGGTTGGGTGACCGTCTGGAACCTCCATATTCGCTGAATGGGTTACGATTTTCATGAATCTCAAGTTCGCAAAGTTCAAGTCCAACGATAATGATTTTTTCTATTTATTTTAAAAAATATGCATATTTTTCCAGCCAATTTATCGTTCGATCTTAAAAAATCGAGCGTTTTATCGTTCTGACCAAATATTGAATAAAAATCTTGAGCTCTGCTCGAGAAAACATCGAATTTCGTTGCCAACGTCGACTTTGTCAATTTTTCGGAGTTTACGATGCTCCAGATTGGATGCAAACGATTTTACAGCTGCAGCTTCGAGAGTATGTTTTTGAAATTATTTTAGAAGCGAAAAAAATAAGGCGCAAGTTTCGTTTGAGCAAAAAATGGAAATAAAGATTCTGCTCGATTTTGCATCGTTGGAATGGAACGAAAAATGCATTTTTACAGGGATTCATTATTTTTCTGGTAAATTCAGTTTGCAAATGCTCAATTAATGAAAATTAATTGAATGCCCTGCGATAATTGAGTTGCGACCAATTGGCAATGATAATTCGTTGCACCATGTCGACGAAGCTTCTCCGAGCTTCGTAGACGTTGCCAAAACAATATACAATGAATATTCGAGGATCCTCGACCTGCACCACACTCAGAGATACTTCTCACTCAGCGAAAATAGTTTTGTGCTTCATTTTCTAATTATAAACACGTTTTATCGACGTCGTCGACGATAATCAATTGACAATTAAGATTTCGCAATATTCGAGCCTCAGACGTAGTGCCAGTTGCCAAAATGTACGTGTCTTCGAGTTTTCAACGTTTTAGCCCAACAAAAAACTTCTTCTCAATCTTTAACAACGAGAAGCCACAATTTATGCGCCACACGAATCGTGCAATTTTCTGAAACGTAGAAAATCGATACGACGCGAAAAAATATACAAGATTTCGCAAAAATCATCAAAGATTCACAATTCATCAAGTTTTTTCAACGAAAATCACGCAATTTCAATTTCCACGTAAAAAAACATTGTCCCCCGACATTATCTCGATTTCTCGCTTTCCCTGGCGCAATTTCTCGTCCGCCAGGAGACTCCGTCGTGCGTTAAATTCGATTTTACATAAGGAACGATCCAGGTGAGATACCAACGCTCTCCAAAGACCTCTACGACGTTTCTCCTCCAGCCGAGACTGTATTTTCCGACGCCTTTGCTTTTCTCATTGGCGACGTGTCCCGCGAGCACAAGATTCAAGTGATAATATGCGAGAACGGCGGTGAAGCACATTCCGACGGCAGTGACGATGTAAAGCATGAGATAAAATTGTTTGATGGAAGGATCGAAGCCGAAGGCGAACATGGCCAGCGGAAAGACGATTTTCAACAGCGACATCGGAAAGTCAAAGTCGAGCTTTCCCCAGATGAAGTAATTGTTGTAAAAAAAGGCGTAGGCCGTTCCGACGAACAAGTAAAACACGAACATGAGGAAATAGCGATGATTGTAATGGCCGACGCAACACCCGGTGAAAATGCAATGATGGTCGCGCTTCAAGATGCAAACTTTGCAGTTTGCGCAGTGCCAGGAGCGCGGCGGCGCGAGCGACTCGCAAACGCCGCAGAATCTCCAGCCGTCCTCAATTTTTGCTTTTTCCGTTGGAACGACTATGTACCGCGTGCTCGTGTCGCACAGAACGGTGTACGTGAAGTTTCCGACGATGTTTATCATGACGAAATTGCCGAATAGAAAATGCAGCGTGTAGCTCAATGTCTCCGGCTCAAAGAGCTCCGGCAAAACGACCCACAACTCGAACCAATACAGCAGCGGTACGATCGTCAAAATGAATGTCATCGAAACTAAATCACTCACAGTTTTCGGCCATATTTTCTGTCGGATTATCATGTCCCTCATTTTCTCTCTCCTGTCGTTCGCTTTCGTTGTTATTCACCAAACACCGAGCAGGGAACGAAACATTTTATCCAAATTTTGAGGTTATGTTTTTGTTTGTTTTCCTTTCGTACGAAAATTCGAGGTTATGTTTCCACTTATTATTCCGGAGCACTTTTCGTCACGGTTTTCAAGCTCGCGATGTTATTTTCTATTCGATGCCTTTGGGAGATTTTTTTTAACGAAAATTGTCGAATTTTTGAGGTTATGTTAATTTTTCGAGACTATCGGCAGTTTTATGAATTTTTTTTAATTCTTTAGACCTGCACGATCGTTTTTGTAGCTTTTTTTATACAATTTAGAGTGATTTTAATCTTTGAGGTAATTACTACGATTTTTCTGGGTTGTCTTGTGATTTTTTATGAATTTATGGCTTTCCATTGGCAGATGTCACTACGATATTGTGTTGCTGGACTTTTTATTCGATTTTGCAATAACAGATGTCGTAATACGTTTACCACCACCGTAGGGAGTGATTCGGATGGATTTTTATATTTATTTTTTACGAAAGTTTTGATTCGAACGATAATTAATCATTAAAACCAATTCCTTAACGATTTGAATAATAAAAAAAATTCATCTGTCATTTCCGTCTGCGGACTATATATACAGAATCCGCGAAAAATCATTTTTCGATATTTGTTCTTGTTGGAAAAGTTAAAAAAAGACTCAGTCGGTAAAATAGGAGCCGGTGGAGAATGAGCAAAAGTGACCTCGTCGGAGAAGTCGCGAGATGGCGTGACTGGAGAATTCTTCAATGTTGTCATTCGCTTATCCCTATGGGAAGTTCGCGAATCGTGGAGGAGGAGATGCTTGTGTTATTCACGATTCACAAGATCGTCGTACTTGCGCGTACGCATAGGCGAGGAGTAGTACGCGACTAATTTTTATGGCATATTCATGTTGACCGCGTGCACGAACATCTCGCGTCATCGAAGAAAATATAAAACACGTGTGAGTGTGTGCAAGAGGGAGAGAGAGAGAGAGGGAGAGAGCAAAGATAAACACAGCGAAGAGCGAGAGAGATAAAAATCAAATGTCCAATGTCTGAGTAATGCAACAACGTGTCGTATTTTAAAATCTCTCAATCAATCGCGTGCGGAATGATTTCGTGGCGATAATCAGTGATTCATAGGCCGGAATTCAGCGAAAAAACAGCGATTCCCATGTTGCTCCCCGCACCGTTTATTTCCGTTGCCCAGCATATCGGCGGGTTGTGCGAATCAGGAACGTGTTAAAATGTGTTAACACGCGATAGTTTTTTCTAGTCGCGGCTTGAATCTCGAGCAACAGAGGCCAAGTAACCGAATATATTTCGTCTCTTTATTTTGTTCCTCTTTTTTTTCTCGTGTGTCAGTGAACAGAGAGAGAGCAAGCAAACGAGTTTTTCGTGAAGAAGCGGCCGAGTCGTAGGTCGTAGGCCGAGAGCCGGGCCGGAGGGGTGGGGGGAGGGGATTTTGACCGTGCCCAGAGACCGGCACACGCGCTTCGTCTCTCTAAGCACGATTGGAATTTTTTACTCTCTTACTTTTTGTTCCCCCATAGTACAAAGGCCTTGAGTCAAAGAAAATTGTACATATACACACACAAACATATATATATGTGCATATTTTTTTTCCAAGACCATTTTCGATGCTATTTCATTTTCGTTTTTCCTCTCCTTTAAGTGTGAACAATGTCAACTGCACTGCTCGCGGTATTTGCTGTCGTTCTTATAATACTATTCAGAATATTGAACGTAAACAGTTCGGCGTTGAAGCCGGTGCTGTACTGTCAAGATAATGCATTCGTCAGTACGATACTCAAGATTGCTCCGGTTATCGCCGAACCGTAAGTTTTTATCATCAAACTACCACAAGTAGCATAAAGTACACACTTGGGTCTGAGAGACCCGACCTGTTTTTTTTTTTTTTTACATTTACTGATGCTTCGCCTGGTCCGAGGGACTGAAAAAATCATTGCGATTCGGCCAAGTACACACATGGGTCTGGGAGACCCGAAATTTTTTTTTTTCATCCAGTGATGCTGGACGCCGAGAAAATTGAAAATCATCGTAAAGTACACACTGGGTCTGAGAGACCCGAAATTTTTTTTTTCGCCCATGCTTCCCACAACTGCACACTTGGGTCTGGGAGACCCGCAATCTTTCGGTTCTACCCCCAGCAACCGGTCCCGGGTCTCACAGACCCTCGACACATCGATTCCCTAGTTTTTAGTGTCACGGGCGTACCGACCCGCCGCTTGCACTCCACAGACCTTAGCAACAACCTTAGCAACCATTTTTCATCACGTTCCCTTCAGTTTTTTATTTTTCAATCTTGCTTTTTGCGAAGTTTCTCGTTATGGGTCTCACAGACCCAGACTCGGAACACTAACTTCATTTATTCTTCGGAGAACGCTGTGGCAATGCATTTTTTATTAATTTCTACTTCGATTTGTATTGCCATCGTCTTGTTTGATCAATGACAACAAGGGGGTGGATTAGATCGATAAATTGCGATGTCTTAACCTCCTCGTATGCATATGTGTGTGTCCATGCTCATACATGTACGTAGAGAGGTTAAACAATGTGCTGGCTACAAACGTTGCTAGTTCCGGACGCCACCGTAGTGTGTGTGGCCGCGAGCGCACGTTCCCAGCTTTTCCAGCGAGTCGCAAATGTAATTTCGTAATCCATTCAAATTCCCAAAACTCTAAGCGTCGCGAATGGGCGTCTCAGCAACTATGAAAAAAACCAAACGCAGCAATCGTCCTGGAGAGAAATGATTTTTTTGACAAAACGAAATTTTTTCGCAGACACTAAGAAAAAACGATAAAACGCTCGAATCCATTGAAATCTTTACTCCGTAAAACTGGAAAACAAATTACGACGTAGCAGCACGAACGAGCGATAACCTTCCCGCATATCTCACAATATCTCAGCAAAATACAAACCGCGAGCCCATACATTTCACGTACTAATTATTTCGTGCGACTCAACGCGCTTGGCCGACTCGAAACTTGATGGATAGACGATAAAACACAAAAAGCAATCTTGTTGACAAGAATCACTGACGCGACACCCACAACGGGATAACAAGACACCCTGGAGCGGCTTTTTCCCGCTCAACACCCAGACGCGTTCACTCGAAAATATCCGATTTTTCCACCGAAAATAATCGGCACTTGTTACGAAGAAAAAAAACAATTTAGAATCTCGAATAAGTCTAGAGAAGCACAAAAACATGAGCGAAGCATTTTATTTCTGCATACTCTACTTTTCTTTTCACCTTTTTCAACGAGTTCTCTTCATAATTAAGCAACTGGATGAAAATCAAACAAATATTCCCCTAAGGACATCATTATCTCATTTCCATTTCGGAATAAACCGAGACGAGCACGCGAGCATTCTCTACTTTCTACAATTACTCTTACACTCCATCTTAACAATGTTTCTATCCCCGCGACCTGTAAAATGATTCGTTGCTGCACAAAGTATAAAAAAATCCCGAATTTTCATATTTTTTGTACGAATCGCTGTCAAAAAACTCCCAAAACAAAAAAAAACAATTATTCATTAATTTTATGGCAATTATTCACGTATCGACACGTTCGAATATTAATAAAATAATTTTTCACCAATCGAACATTCTGACGTATTTATTCTGTGGAAAAAAGTTGAAATTGTCGAGTTCGTGAATTTTCGTAACCAAGTCGACAGCAAAATTGTACCAAACGATTTGTTCATTTTTTTTTCAATTATTCTCGTGGATACGAATTTTTCGCTAATTTTTAAATTCCACATGAAAAAGCATGAAGCAAAAATGCAGTCAAGAGTTTCTCACGAGTTTCACTTTGCTCAGCACTAAATCATAATCCCCACAATACTTGCAAAGAAAAAAAGATGATGCAGTGTATAACGATCGATTAAGCTATCGAGGCAACGAGGCCAAATAGTAGAGACAATTTTTTCGCCCTATTCGCTCAATCAATATGTATGTCCCCTCCGTTGCTACGTGTAACGTCTATCGTCCAACTTTGCCTCTACGTTCATCTAATTTTTCCATCTATTTTTTATTATCATTCTCGACCATGACCTTGAATCCATATGGAAAATTCATCGAGCTAACGTTTACAATCTCGAGATCGATAATGTATTTCGAATCCGTTCAAATTCGTAAAATTCCATCAAATTTACAAATAAAAAAGATCGACTGGATCTTGAGATTCGTTTTTTTTCCTCGTTCACTTTATTACCATAAATTTCAATTAATTTCGATGGGATCGAGGGCAAACTGGACGAATTTTAATTCATGGGAAAATTTCCACTGAAAATTGGAGAAAAAAAAATTTTAATCAGATTTTCATTAATTTAATTAATTTATTCGATTAATTAATTCCTCGTAATCCAAGCTCGAAAAATTGAGTCCAAATTTTCATTTCAACCTGTTTAGCTACAAACCCACGAGGCTGTGGGGCTTCAGTGGACATGTACAGACCGTGGTGCACAGTATTATCGGACGAGTTCGATGCCCATGGCCCATAGGCGAAAGAGTCGTCATTCTCTTACCAGACGAGACGACGCTCACCTACGATCTTTACCAACCACTCACGAACGTACACGAAGGTTCGTAAATGAATGAATTAATTTTTGGCCCACGAAAACATTGTCAAAGGTTGTTACTTCATTATTATTCCTCAAATAATTCGTTAACATGGAAAATTATTGAATTTTCATGTAATTTTTATTAAATTTATTTAATTTCATAATAATTCGCTTAAAAATTAAAAATAAATTCCTGATAATTCCTCTCGACGCTATAAATTGTTTTTTTCTTATTTTTCGAGTTCCATTTGCCAAGTGGAAAGTCATGCAAATAAATCATGTACATTGTACGTATTCACATGGATTATTTATTCCCAACAGATGACATAACAATAGCAATTTGTCCTGGAATTGGCAACAGCTCCGAGAGTGTGTACATTCGAACCTTTGTACATTTTGTACAATGTCACGGGTATCGCTGTGCTGTACTCAACCACGTCGGTGCTTTATCGAGTGTGAAGGTTACTGCACCTAGAATATTTACCTACGGTTGGTAAATTGAATTTTTAATCCCATATTTTTTAAAGTTTCATTAATTTGAACAATAAATTGCAATTATTTGATCGAGCAATTGGAATTAAATCGAAATGATGAACCAAACACGTTATTCTATGAAATTCAATAAATTCAAGGAAATTGAATCAAAATGATTAACGATTCACGTTCATGATCCGATTTAGTGTCATTTTTAAAAATAATTAACAAAAAATTAATTAATTAATTAATTGATTGATTAATTAATTTGAAAAATTATTAATTGATTAATTAATTAATTTGAAAAATTATTAATTGATTAATTAATTGAAAAAAAAATTGAAATAAATAAAATTCAGGGAGAAATGAATTGATGTTTTTTTTCCTTCGACAGGTCATACCGATGATTATCACGTGATGCTTTTACATCTGGTCGGTAAGCATGCAGGCACCAGAGTCGTATGCGTTGGTTTCAGTTTGGGTGGCAATCTCGTCACTAAATATATGGGCGAACGTGGCGGCAAGACTTTGCCTCAAATAATCGGTGGAATCTCCATCTGCCAAGGCTACAACGCGATAGAGTACGTAACTGTGTATTTGGCAGTAAAAAAATGATGAAAAGTTCTTTTTGACACTTTTCATTAATAAATTAATTAAAAATGAAAGTGAAGTGACGATCGAATAGAAATAATCATTTTTTTTCGCTCTTTTCATGGATTTTGGTTTTTGGCGTTTTTCAGGGGTACCAAGTTCCTGCTCAATTGGACGAATTTCCGACGCTTCTACCTCTACATCATGACCGAGTCAGTCAAGAATATTATTCTCCGACACAAAGACGTCCTTTTGTCCAGAGAAGTGCAGCAGAGATTTGGCTTGAACGAGAGAGACATTATTTCGGCGGCGACGTTACCGGAGCTCGACGAAGCTTATACGAGAAAGGTACTGCGCGGATATCCTGGGGTTTGGGTCTGCCATTGGGAGTCTGGGTCAATTTGACCCGGAATTTTTTTCTGCTTTCAACGCAATGATTCTTCTTTCACTGTCCAACCAATTTATCATGTTCGCAGATACACAACTTTCGATCCGTCAAAGACTTGTACAAGTGGAGCAGCAGTATAAATTATTTCAACAATATATCGATCCCGATGGTTTTCGTAAACGCCCTGGACGATCCTCTCGTCCCGGAAATGCTCCTCGTGCCCATACGAGATTTCGCAGGTAAGATTTTGCGCAATTGGACCAAAATATGAGACCGGGGGTCAGATTGACCCAATGTGTCAACGACGGGGTTAAAATAAATTAAAAAAAACTATTCGGGGTCAAATTGACCCAGTGTATCAACGACGGGGTTAAAATAAATTTAAAAAAACTAATCGGGGTCAAATTGACCCAGTGTGTCAACGACGGGGTTAAAATAAATAGAAAAAAAGTAATCGGGGTCAAATTGACCCAGTGTGTCTACGATGGGGTTAAAATAAATAAAAATAAACTAATCGGGGTCAAATTGACCCAGTGTGTCTACGTTGGGGTTAAAATAAATAGAAATAAAGTAATCGGGGTCAGATTGACCCAGTGTGGCTACGATGGGGTTAAAATAAATAGAAAAAAAACTAATCGGGGTCAAATTGACCCAGTGTGTCTACGATGGGGTTAAAATAAATAAAAAAAAAGTAATAGGGGTCAGATTGACCCAGTGTGTCTACGATGGGGTTAAAATAAATAAAAAAAAAGTAATAGGGGTCAGATTGACCCAGTGTGTCTACGATGGGGTTAAAATAAATAAAAAAAAAGTAATAGGGGTCAGATTGACCCAGTGTGTCTACGATGGGGTTAAAATAAATAAAAAAAAAGTAATAGGGGTCAGATTGACCCAGTGTGTCTACGATGGGGTTAAAATAAATAAAAAAAAAGTAATAGGGGTCAGATTGACCCAGTGTGTCTACGATGGGGTTAAAATAAATAAAAAAAAAGTAATAGGGGTCAGATTGACCCAGTGTGTCTACGATGGGGTTAAAATAAATAGAAAAAAAGTAATCGGGGTCAAATTGACCCAGTGTGTCTACGATGGGGTTAGAATAAATAGAAAAAAAGAAATTGGGGTCAAATTGACCCAGTTTTTTCAAATTACAAGTTTTTAATTTAATTATTTTATCTCCAACAGCCAGGCACAAAAACGTACTATACATCGAATTGGCACACGGCGGACATCTCGGGTTCTACGAGGGAGGATTAATTTATCCAGATCCGATCACATGGCTCGATCGAACGATCGTCTCGTTGGTAGGATCGTTGACCCTCGTACATGCCGATCGGACCAAGGTCTCTTAACCGCAAACCCAGAAACGATCGTTCCGGTCGAAAATCACTTCGCGGCATTTCAACAACAACAACAACCCGGCGGGAGAAACGAGGGAAATAAAAAAAGAGAGAGAATGAAAAATTGAGCAAGTTCCTGCTCGTCGCCCCCTTCGCTGTCAATCCTCAGCTTGTCTTTTTTTATCTCGACAAACGCTCCCCACGGACGAAGAATAATCGACTCCATTATCGACACCAAAACTCAACCAGCAACTCCGCAAACACGATCCTTCGAAAGAGACTCATTTCTAGCTTCGATAACAATCGCCCTCGCGCCCTCAAACCCTCGAAAAGACTCACCAGCATTTATTTCGTTTCCAAGGACGAAAAATTCCCCAAAACCTCAAATTTTCCAATTCCCTGACAAACGACCACGAACCTGGACATTTCGGGACTAAATTATCGTCGCAGGATCCTCGAATCTTTGCCTCCCACGATATCGCGACTCCCAACCAACAAATTCGACGTTTTTTCATCATTTCGATGAATCCACTCACGATCCTTCGAAAGAGACTCATTTCTAGCTTCGGAAACGATCGCCCTCGTGCCCCCGAACCCTTGAAAAGACTCACCAGCATTTATTTCGTTTCCGAGGACGAAAAATTCCCCAAAACTTCAAATTTTCCAATTCCCTAACAAACGACCACGAACCTGGACATTTCGGGACTAAATTATCGCCCCGGGATCCTCGAATCTTTAGCTCCCACGATATCGCGACTCCCAACCAACAAATTCCAAGTTTTTTCATCATTTCGATGAATCGACTCACGTTTTTCCATCCAAATTCCTCATTTCTTTGCCTCCCCCGTTCGATACTCGTACGAATTACAAAAAAATCATCATCTCCATCGGGAATTTTTAACAATTATGTAAAAAGAAAAAAAAACAGGCCTAGGCATGCTGTCGAAATAATAATCGTTTTCATCCACGAATAGGACTACGAAACTTCAAATTTTCCACTTTATTTATAATAGATCTTAATATTTATTCCATCCGTCGAGATAACTTCTCGAAATAAAAATGAAAAATCGTTGTGTTTGCACATCATTTATTTTACGATTCTCAACGATTTTTTTTTCGTGTGCCACGTCCCACGATCGTGTTGAACTAATAAAACAAATGGAGAAAAATAAAATCGTAAATTACGTAACAATTCCAAAAATTTCGAGCTCAAGATCGAAATTTATCGATTTTTCAAAATTTTTCCATTTTTCCAACGAAAAAGCAGGATTTTTTTTCCAAATCGTGAATTTTTAAATTTGGAAGAAATTATTCGTGTGTCTGGACAACATTTTCGAAGCTCAACATTTTCGCACATTTTTTAAAACGAAAAAACTCGATTAGACAAAAATTTTCATCGCGCAGATTTTTTTTTTTTAATTCGAAAAAATCGTCATTGATTTTTTACCTTTTTTTATATTTATTTCTCTTAATAATCGAGAACTTTGCTCGTTTATCGGCAAGATTCGCTCACGATACGAGATTCTCTCGAGCCCGGAGCACACACACGAGCCAGAAAGCCACAGAACGATTATTTATTTTCTCATCGTCGATCAGTCGCAATCTATCGGATTGCTGCGTGGAAATTCTTCACGAGCGTTGAGCAACAGAATGACAGTAACGATAATGGCTCGAGCAAGAAATTGTGAAATGCAATTACGACGAAAAAAGCTAAAAAAAGAAAAATGGAAAGAAAATTTTCATGCGATAATTAAAAAAGTGAAAAAAAAGGAAATTTCTCTTTGATTTTAATTGGAAGCACGTTGGAGGGACGAGTGACATTGATGGAAATAAAAAACTGACTGTTTTCAACGCACATTAAAAAAAAGTTGGTTGAGAAACCCACGATCTGGAATTTTCGAATGAATCTGCACGAAGAAAAACGAAGAAATCGAAATTTTTCGAAAAGTGTTCTCGATTTTTCATTATTTAACATTTTCCCCACGAAGGTGCTGCCTTTTTCCTCGCTCTCTCTCTCCCCACACAGTCCAACAAACCGTCGACGTATATTTCTTGAATGTATAAAGAGTGACAAATTTTAATACTTAAGACGTCGTGAATAAACTATTGTCGAACCAAAATCACCGTCGCACAAGTTTCTTTTTTTTTCATTACATTTTTCCCTCCACTATCCTTCCTGAGCCAGCCAAAAATCCAAAGTCAATCTGTCAATGAACTTTCTGCTATTTACCAATTCAGCAAAATAAAAACGAGAACGGACGCGACAAAAATACATCGCGTTTCTTATTAAATTACATCGCATTGCCGACAAAAACTTTCGATCCAGAAAAAAAAAACAAAAAAAAAACGTTTCTCCAATTTTTTCTTTAAATATTTTATAAATTGAATATCAAAAAATCGTAGAAATCAATAAATCCGTTCAGATCGTCAAAACTAACTAACAAATTATTAAATTACATCACATTGCCAACAAAAACTTTCGATCCAGAAAAAAAAACAAAAAAAAAACACGTTTCTCCAATTTTTTCTTTAAATATTTTATAAATTCGATTTAAAAAATCGTAAAAATCAATAAATCAGTTCAGATCGTTAAAACTAACTAACTAATTATTAAATTACATCGCATTGCCAACAAAAACTTTCGATCGAGAAAAAAAACAAAAAAAAACACGTTTCTCCAATTTTTTCTTTAAATATTTTATAAATCGAATATAAAAAAATCGTAGAAATCAATAAATCCGTTCAGATCGTTAAAACTAACAAATTAAAAATATTCTAATTGAGATTTTTCATAAATTACATAAGCCGAACTAATATTATCATTAATATTAAAAATAAATTTCATTATCAGTCCCTAAAATGATAAAATATCAATATTATTTAAAAATATATTTATTTGATTAATTGAATAATTTGAAAAATGCAGGAAAAATGAAGTTAATTATTTAATTTATTTAATTCATTATTCAATTATTTTAATTCCTAATTTATTTTTATTTTATTCAGTTGTTAAATTTCATTATTGATTTATTGAATAATTAATTATTCAAAGAAATGAGATTATTTATTAATTGAATTGATAATTTAATTGGCAGGCAATGAAAAACGTGATTTAAATTTGATTGAAAAGGGAGGTTCGTGGCAACATTAAACAAATGGTTTGCGAGTGATAATCACGAGGAAGATAATAGAACGAAAGTTGTTAGAGCATCGAACACAGCAGCGGATATGTCGAGGATCCCAGTAGAGTGGAGCTAAAGTGTTTGTACTTGAAAGCCAGAGAAGTTTATCGTGCTTGACTGATTCAGTCTTGGTCAGGCCTGTGAGCAGACAAGTTATTCAGCTCTCGGCAGCTCCTCCAAAAAGAAAATTTATCAAATCATTTATTTTCAACGAATTTTGTTTCTTTTTTTCGTGAGTTGGAAAATTATTTTTCCATCGTCGATACGAGCATGAGGAAACATACTTTTTTAGCCCCTTTTCTTCTTCTTATCGTAAGACTAACGAGTGTCGAATGTGGGCCCAAATATTGGGCTGAACGAAGGGCCATTATTGAAGCCGAAAGCTGCGACACCCTCGGTGGTCGACTTCCCTTTCAAAAAGGCGAACGAATTCCCAACGATGTCCTCATGCTGGCTAAGCGAAACGAAATTGCAAAAGGTTTTTTTTCTTCTCATTATTCTAATACCTTAACGATCCACTATTGTTATTATTATAATTAATTAATTAATTAATTAAATATTAAATAAATAAATATTAAATAAAATAAATAAAAAAATAAATATTAAATAAAATAAATAATAAAATAAAGATTAAATAAAATAAATAATAAAATAAACATTAAATAAAATAAATAATAAAATAAATATTAAATAAAATAAATATTAAATAAAATAATAAATAATAAATGAATGAAATATTATTCATTTAATAATAATTATTTTTCCAACTATTGTTTAACAATTTCTTAACGAAATAGGGTGTTGAATGAATTTTTATCTTTGCTCGGCTAATTGCAAATCGTTTATTTTCGATTCAGTGAATTTCTCTCGAGCTATCATCGTTCGAACGCGATGATTTGTTTTTTTTTTTTGGAGTAAAATGATAAAACATCGTTGTGTATCGTAAACTGGAGGAATCTCGATCGTGGCTCGTTTATTTGGATCTGATTAAATGTGGGAAATGACTCTATGTTGACACTGAATCGTCAATGAACCGAAAATGTTTTGTTCTCGTTATTATACACGCATGCCATTCACAGGAGGCGGTAATTAATGAATCTAATTAGCATCGCTTCATCAAAGTCTGCGTCATTAAATATTTTCTATTTTTATTTCCAATGCAGGCGTGTCGTTTTCGATATTTAAGATTTGAGTGCTCCGAATATCGACGAACAACTGCAACGCAATTTATTCATTTCTATTTTTATTTCAATTATTTTAAAATATTAATTTTAATTATTTTATTGGCGATATCAATTTTTATTTTTATTCTTTGCGATTTGGACATTTTAACCCCGTCGTAGACACACTGGGTCAATTTGACCCGCTGTGTCAACGACGGGGTTAAAATGAATAAAAAAAAACGTTCGGGTCAATTTGACCCAGTGTGTCAACGACGGGGTTTTATATGAATCATTCTAGTATTAATTTCATAAATTTTAATTTCAATTCCAACTTTTATTTTCATTTCTTTTTTATTTTTAAATTTTATTTTAATTTTTTGGTTTTATTTTTTGCTATTTGGACGCCATGGGTCAAATTGACCCAGTGTGTCAACCAAGAGGTTAAATGAAATAAAAATCGTCCCTGATTTGCAATTATTCTTGCGTCTCGGAAGATGGAAAAAAAAATAATATTTATCTCTGATCACACGTTATTTTTTTTCTTGAATCGTGAATTTTTAATTGAATTTATTTATTTTTTAATTTAAAAACTTTTATTCTCTGCTATTTATTCAGAAAAATCAGAATTTTCTCTTTGCCATAGTTTCAAGTTGCTCCAAAGTATTTTGGGGAATCTTTTCGAGGTTTATTTGTCAAAAATTTGGGCACGAAAAGATCGAAGCTAAAATGTGTCGAATTGCAGGTTTTCGGGATCCAGAGAATTTCAATCCAGCTCGAAACTTCAACGAGGCGAAAAGTGACATTGAGAAATCGGAAGTGTTTAAAATAATTCGGAAAATGCCTAAGGGCGCAGTTCTACATGCTCACGATACGGCGATTGTCTCGGAAAAGTTTCTCTTCGAAAATATCACGCACCGAGATAATTTGTACGTTTGTGAAGTAAATGGAAAATTATCGATGCGGTTCTTCGACGTGCCCGATGGCAATTGCGAGTGGAAACTTCTCAGCGACCTCAGGCTCGATCCCAAAATTGGAGAAAAACTTGACCAAAGGATTCGCCGACGCATGTCCATGTTCGATGACAACTCGACGAAAATCGTCTACGAGGATGGAAATGCTGCGTGGACCAAATTCGCTGATATCTTCACGTTCATCACGCCCTTCCTCACGTATCGACCAGTTTTCGAGGATCATTATTACCAGGGCCTGAAAGAACTGTACGAGGACAACGTCATGTATTTGGAGCTGCGCTCGACCTTGCCGCCGATTTACGAGCTCGATGGAAAAGTTTACAGTCCCATGGAAGTTGCCAATATTTATAAAAACGTAACGGATCGTTTTGTTCGCGATCATCCGAGCTTCGTCGGCGCCAAGCTCATTTACGCTCCGATCAAAACTTCCGATCCCTTGGAATTCGACAAATTCCTCGCCATCGCTGTCCAACTCAAACGAGCCTTCCCCAAATTCTTCGCCGGATTCGATCTCGTCGGACAGGAAGACACCGCCACTCCGCTCGTCGATTGGGTCGAGAAAATTCAGAATCTCGATCCTGATATGAATTTCTTTTTCCATGCCGGCGAAACCAACTGGAACGGACTGAGCGTCGATGGCAATTTGATCGACGCCGTTCTACTCAATTCCAAACGAATTGGTCACGGGTAATTTGCTTGTTTTTTTTTCTTTCGTTCACGAAAAACCGCGTCGAGACGAAATCGATTTTGTTTCTGTTTGAAATTTGACGAATTTCTTGACTAATTATTTTTCAACACGGAGCATATTTAATTAATTTTAAATTTAATCGATTGAATTAAATTAATTCAATTAATTGAGTGAAATAATTTGAATTATTTTTGAATTATTATTGAATTATTGTTTCATTAATTTAATTAATTTCATTTACGAAAACCGCGTCGAGACGAGATCGATTTTGTTTCCGTTTGAAATTTATCCAATTTCTTGACTAATTATTTTTCGCCACGGAGCATATTTGATTAATTTTAAATTTCATCGATTAAATTCAATAAATTCAATTAATTAAATGAAATAATTTGAATTATTATTTAATTATTGTTTTATTAATTTAAATATTTATTAATTTGTGCAATTATTTCTATGTCGCAACCAATAATCCGGAGATTTCGTTAATAATGCAAAAATTCATAAAATTTCAATTTTGTAAATTTGCCAAATTCAATCCTTCTCGAATCGTGTGATTTTTTTTCTCTCTGGACCAAATTCATCCTTGTCGTCCTGCTACTGGAATGTCACGTATTTGGAGAGAAAAAAATGTGAAAAAATTCAGGAATGCGAAAAAAATCAGGAATTAGAGAAAAAAAAATTGTCCCTCGAGTCTAAGAGACCCAAATGATCCCTGGCGAGTTGAATCCTCTCCCACGCACTTCGAATCGATAAAATGCCACGAAACGGATATTTGCCGATTTAAAAATGAATTTTTTTGTTTTTTTTTTTCCAGATACGCCTTGACCAAGCATCCCAAGGTTCTGGAGATAGTGAAGGAGAAAAAAATCGCGATCGAGATTTGCCCGATATCGAATCAAGTTCTGGCACTTGTCAAGGATCTCAGAAACCATCCAGCGAGCAATTTGTTCGTTGATGAAGTTGCAATCGTCGTGTCAAACGACGATCCTGGATTATGGGGCTCCAGAGCTTTGAGTTACGATTTTTACGAAGCGTTCATGGGAATCATGCCTGCTCATGCTGACCTCCGAGCCTTGAAGCAATTGGCACTCAATTCACTTACTTACAGCAGTCTCGACGACGTGGAAAAAAAACGAGCCATTTCCATGTGGCAGAAACAATGGAACGAATTTTTAGTCAGTTTGAGCTCCATCCACGACTTCCATCAAGCAATTATGATACTCAGCACACTCTTACACGTTAATTAGCGATGCACATTCCTAACTTTTGTCAAAAATAAATAAAATAAATATTACAATCTCAATTTTTATATTTTTATTTATGAAAATGCAACTTTGCACTCCCTGCCCTGGTGCACGAGATCCAAAGGAAATTCCACAGCACTGATAACCGCGAGAGCTTTTTATTGGCGGAGGATTGAGCTTGAAATTTGTTGCATCGTTTGAATGCAACGAAATTCTCTTTTTTCTTGACCTCGCGATTCTTATTCAATATTTCGACAGGAATATCGACAGGAACGATAAAATTTCTGGAAACATTTTCATCCACGATTTTCCGGAAAAAATTTACATAAAAATTATCAACCCCGTGCGATGCGGAGATGCTCCGACGAAATAGCGATTCGTGGCGTAGAAATAGCGAATAAAAAATTTTTATTCACGATTTTCGAGAAAAAAACGGAGGCTGGGGCCTCCTGACGCGTGATATGTTCCTTTCATTCCGGAAGGAACATATAACCGCACGAGTATACACCCAACTGTCAAAATGACAGCGGAACTCCGAGTATGAATCTGGCAGCGAATAAAACGACAACAATTGCTCCAGTTGGTCGTCAACTTCGTGCGTCAATCACCAACTTTTCAGAAGGGTAAACGCTACGGTGTAAAATAGATAAATTCACCTTCGAGTCGAGAAAAAAGCTTTTTATGCGAATAAATTTGGCGATTTTTATTACGCACGTTAAATTGACGTGACGTCATTGGAGGAGCTCTGGCCAACTGCTTAAATAATATCAACAGCTCAAACCTGGCGTTTAGTCCGTGAAAACGAGCGTTAAATCTCGTCGCACAAAACCGCCGAGTCTACGATAGTCTGTTGCTTCCTCCGGAACAAAAATAATAATTCATCAAATTCCTAATTGAGAGAAATTCATTCAACCAATAGGTAAGTTTTTTTAAATTCGTATCAAAAAAACTTCATTGCATCTGGACCTCGACGCAATCGCGTCTGGAAACATCGATAAAACAAAAATAGCCAATTAAGCGAGTTTATCGATTCAGCATCGTCGTCGATCTCCATTTTTCCAAATTTTCTTCAGTTCACGTACCACGAGAACGTTCCGAAAGAATTTTTTTTCTGGAATGGCAACTATTCACGTTTCGAATGCCGCACAATATGTTGTTAAAAAAATTTCCTTCATCGTCGTAAAAAAATTTTTCATGTTCCTGAAGATCGAAATTCGATAAATACGAAAAATTTTCACTTTTTGCTTCCGATTCAAAGGATCGTATTACATGGTCGATCCATGGGTAGGAAAATGCTTATTTCTAATGGGAAATCGTTCGAAATCATTGTCGAGGATCCATAGATTATTTATTTATTTATTTATTTATTTATTTATTTATTTATTTATTTATTTATTTATTTATTTATTTAAACAAATGCGTTTTTTTTCTCGCACAGAAATGAATCTCGTCTGGCGATTCGTTACGTTTGTCTCGTGCGTTCTGATGGCTGTTGAGTCTTGGGAATTTATAGTGAACGTTCCGGTTGCCATGTGTGATGCAGAAAACTTGGCCGGACTGCAAAAAGGATATCAGCACCTTTGCGAATACATTGCCAAAGAGAAGCCTGAGATACTGGATGGGAACTTTGTTCTCAAATTGGATGGTGAGTGCCGATACATAAAACACGAAGAATCAAACACTCTGGGTCTTTCAGACCCGAACAAGAACTATTTTTCAAAAACCTCGCTTTTTTAAACGTTTTTATTTTAATCAAAAGAATTGCAACGACTGTACAACGATGGAACCTTCGAGTAGAATCGATGGAGAGTATTCCAGAATTTTTTCAGATTTTTTTTGCTCCAAAATTTTTTTTAGACGATTTTTTCAAAAATCTTGTTTTTTTTTTTTAATTTTGGAATAAAAGAATTGCAACGACTGCACAACTATATGGAGCTTCGAGTAGAATCGATGGAGAGTACTCCAGAATTTTTTCAGATTTTTTTCTCTCCAAAAACTCATTTTCAACGATTTTTCCAAAAATCTTGTTTTTTTTTATTATTTTGAAATAAAATAATTGCAACGACTGCACAACTATACGGAACCTTCGAGTAGAATCAATGGAGAGTATTCAAGGATTATTTTATTTTATATTGCGATCTGTTGTTGCAAATCCATTTTACAAATTTGGGAAAAAAGAATCCACGAAAAAGATCAGCGTATTCGGAAATTTAAATTGATAAGCGAATGCCTTTCGATTTCCAGATGGAATTATGAAACGAACAGAAATAGCGCACAGTTTTATGCGCTTCGGCAGAAGGCGTTGATCGATCATCGTCTGGATTCCATCGAACGCAATCCTGCATCAAATTCTAGGTCAACTTAAATAATTATTTATTTATTGTTTTATATTTATTAGGAAATAATTGAAATTTGTAGAATTGTTAATATTGCGTGAATTAAACACACGATTGTTAAAATAAAGTGAATCTCGATCTTCAGAAACGTTCCTAATTCTAAACCCTCCGTGCTCCGATCTCGAAATCAAATTGCTCGCGATTTACCGACTGCCGGTAAATGCCATCGAATAACCTCAAAAATTTCGATTCCGAGTGAATCGGATTCGACGACTAGAAACTGCGTTTGGCAAAACCACGAGCCTCAGGGTTTTACGAAAAATCATTGCAGCCCATGAATTGTTTCATTCGAGATGCAACGACGTCGATATCGTCCAAGAATCCTCAAAAAATCAATTTTCGTGATTCTTCTTAGCAGACTGTTTTATCGACCGAGTTAAATAAAAGGCGGGAAAATGAGAGGATGGAATTTGAATATAGTTTGAGACGAAAGGTTTGGGGAATTGTGCGTGCAAGTAATTCGTTTTTGTTTCTTCATTTCGACGATTGATATCAAGGTGTTTATTTATTTGCTTTATTTATTTTTCCATTTCAATATTATAGTCCTTGTGTCACCGAACCGTGGAGATGGACTTTTTCTCACCCGGTGGAAACGGCACTCTAGGTAAAGTTAGGTACAACAATTCTAATGATAATTATAAGGATAATAATAATAATAATGATAATAATAATGAAACAATAATACAAATAAAATAATAATAATGAGACAATAATTGATGCGATACTATTAATAATTATATCAATGAAAATGATGATTATTGAAATAATAATAAAATAATGATAATCGTCATCATCATCGTGGTAATTATTAGTATATTTAATTATAAATCGACCAACAATCAATTATCCGTAAATTGATGAAAGGTCAATGGGTTTATCGATCATTTAATTATGAATTAATTAATTGATCAATTAATTAATAACAGTAGTAGCAGTTTTGCAGTAGGAGAGTCATATTTCCACAAAACCTCTTATTCAAATTCTCTCAATTATTCGTTTCTCCTTTCCTCAATATCTCCAACGTACGTGTACTTTTTTTTTGTTTTTTAATCATTATTTTATCTTTTTCTTTTCGTTTCTTTCATTTCTATACAATTGCACAAATATTTACACGATTATGTAACGACGAATTCTACACAGACTGCTGCCAATTCGAGCTGCGAGCCATGAAAACAATGCAGGGAATCCCATTGACGCGAACGTAGCCTCCATTCAGGGATTTTTCGTTCCTCAAGGTTGGCACTCGTCCACTTGGCACGCCTGCTCCACACTTACGGCCTCAAATGTTGGCACCATTTACTTTTTATCCTAATAACCTCTTTACGTACAAATCATCAGCTTTTTCTCTCATTGACTGCCATTTTCTTCAGATACTCCGACCAAATTCCATTTCTGCCAAATTTTTAATATTTTCCCTCCTCCCGCATCGCAATCCTTTTTTCGCGGCAACTATACACACAATAATCTGGTACGTGAAGAGGAAGAAATGTTTCGTGGCAGTTTCGCTTATTCTCGACCCTTTTTTTTTCTCAATTCTTTTCTTTCTTTCAGACTTTTACTAACACGTTCCTTAATATCGTAACAACACAAATTATTCCGAGTTTCGCGCTACGAAACTTAAGATTCTTGCACACAGACGTTTCGTTATCGAAAATTGTATTTCCTCAAAATCGCCATCAAGTTTTTTGACAACGAGGATACGAATCTGAAAAATATCAGTCAGCTTCCCAACGCGTCACCAATTTTTTATTACAATTTTTCAATAACGTTTATATTAATAATAATAATGATGAAAATAATAATAATAATAATAACAATAAAAAAATGTTATTAACAAATCGTGCAGAGAATTCCTGGTTTTTTTAACGAAGAATTTTCTTCCTCCATTCAAAATGGACGTTCCGAAAATATATTCTTCCGAAATTCTTCTTCTTTCTGGAAATTTCTTTCCCCACAAATTCGACATGATAAAAATTTCAAACTAAAATTTCTCTCGACGCGTTTTGTTAATAACTCTTTCGTATTGTTATCGACAAAGAGCGATATTCGTAACGACACTTATAATGGCGGATTTACATTTTTGTTTTTTTTTTCATTTTTGGAAAATTTGCGTTCCGAATCGATAAAAATTGTGAATTTTCAAAAAAAATGTCCATTTCGGTTTCTTGGTGATGTGGACATTCCAGAGTGGTTGGAAATTCTTGTAAATTCACAATTTCATCGATTTGTACGTATTTTTAGCTTCTCGTGATATTGCCATGGCGGTGAAAATTTGAGACTCTATCGAAATGATGGAAACGAACGAATTCACTAGAATTTTGCAATGGGATTTTATTTTCATTGGGTTTCCTCCTCCTCCTCGCACACTTGTTAATATCGACGTATCTACAGTTTGATTAAATCCTTTGGAAAGGTTCTCGAACTTCCCCCCAATTATAGTATTTTAATAAATTTTCAAAAAAAAAATATAAAAAAGGTCGGAAATGATAATTTTGAATTTTAGCAAATAAGTCGAAAAGATTGAATGAAATAGTTTCAGGAGACTCGATCGGAAAATCGATAAGCTACGCGCTGAATACGATTCAGTACAAAATATTTATTTACCCTTGGCATATATTTATTAATTGTTTAAGTTTGTTGAACCGGAAAAGAAAAAAGAGAAAACATCGAGTATAATAAATGTTTATATTTCATCATTTTGGCACGCGATGATAAATGGAAATTGACGATTTTCGTCGGTCTCAAAGGAAAGCTCGTTATTTTGAGAAGGAATTTTCATGTGATCGGTACAAGCATGATCGTTGACGAGATTCAAAGTGTGTGAAAGGCTGGCACGGTTTTTTGGGCTCGAAGAGTATGCCACAGCACGATTGAATTCGTCGCTTGACTCGTTATTGAAAATCGAGTTGAAGCGATTTTTATTATCGAGCAAAAGGTTGATATTTTGATTGGGCGATCGGTATTGAGGGGCCGGTACGATATCGAGTTTTAATACCGTCTCGTAAACGACCGGGGTACCGAAATTCGGTCGTCACTGAACCCACGAGGCAGGCACCCATTGCGGTTCTCTCTCGAGCGAATTAATCTCCCCGAGCAATTGATTGTAAGCACGATCGGTATCGTTATTCAGAATTATCATATCGAACAGATGCCCATACTTGTCTTCCATTTCCCGCGCTTTTTCGATTATGTCTTTAAGTTCTTCCTCCTTGAAGCTCTCGTTGTTCTTTATCCTTTTTTGTCGGAGCTTTTCGAGACTGGGAGGCGCGACGAAAACGACGTAAGGTTTGAGATCGGAGCTACGTAGGATCTTCAAACTTTGAGGATGTAAATTGAGGACGCAGATTTTACCGGAATTCACGACTGATCTGATCGCCTCGACGGATGTCCCGTAATAAGCTTTCTCGTATTCACCGTGCTCCACAAATTTACGGCCCAGGATGTCTGACTCGAACTGCGAACGGGATATAAAATGGTAGTCTTGGCCGTCGACCTCGGAACCTTTTCGCGGTCTGCTCGTATCTGTGAAATTTAAGAAAAAAGAAAAAAAAATGAAAATTTTGAAGTTTTTGGAAAAATGGGCCTGAAAGAGGGACGGAGAGTCGAAAATAATGACGGGACTTGGTAAAGTGGACAATTCTGAAGAGAAAAGTCCTTTGCCACTTTTCTCTACGACGCAAAGTTCGCGAGTTATCGAGGAATTCAGCGAGAGCCAATCCATGAGCGGATCCAGCCACGCCCACTCCGTCCCGTAAGCCTTCCTGATTGGCTACCGGCGGAATTCATCGATATCTCGCGAACGGCGCATCGTAGAGACAAATGCCCGGGGACTTTTCTGTCGAACTTGACTTGAGGAAGTTCGTGATGGACTTTGATTGAAACTTACGAGGAATAGCAGCTGCGAATCGTTCACTATCCTGCATCAGTCGCTGCCTTAGCTCGTGCCTGCCAATGTTTGGCGGGCCGATGAGAACGATCGGCCTTTTGTGGTTCGCTCGTGGATAATACAGCGCAACTTCTTCGTACGTCAAAACTTCCTCGCTGTCGTAATCTGCCGATATTTAGTTAATTAGTTTATCACAAAATTAGAAAACACTTGTTGATATTGTGGAAATCTTAGAAAAGTGAAAAGAGAAAAGAACGTTGCTGTTACCGTCTATCGTCGTGGTGGCGTAGAGAGGGTAACCCTCGTCATTGAAGTTGAGTCCGAACTTTGTGCCCTTTTTTTTCTTCTTTGGATTCTTCCGCGTGCACAGCAACGTGCTGGACTTTTTGGAGCCCCGTATCGTCGATTTTCCGCCAGCGAATGTTTGTTTCATGGATTCTCGTCTGCAGGGAGAACAACGAAGAAAAAATAACGTTGGCTGGTGAAAAGCGAGGGAGATTTTTTGCCTGCTGTGTCGATAAGGAGGCTCGGGAACAAAAATAGGAAACTAATCGCCCTCGCATGGTAATTCCCCGTTGCAGTTATTTTCTAGGGTCTTTTGCTTTATTGTTTCAAGGGGAAATATCAAGTGCAACACTCACTGGTGCTGGAAGGCTCTGCTGGGAATGAGGCCAGCGAGTGTGTGATCCTCTTCACCCTCTCGATAAGCTTGCCACCAGTTTGAATCTTCCTGCGATATGACGTGTAAAACGTCTCCTTTTTGGAAACTCACGCCCAGTTCGCGACACGGTATGTAAGGGTCTTCCTCAGGATCGTAATCGAAGTGAGCTCGAACGTGATGAATCTTGGAGCATCGTAACGGTAAGATTTCCAAAAATTACCATTTTTTCACGAAAATTTACATTTTGAGAAAACCACTCGATCGCATATGTTTAAAAAATGATAATCAATCAGTGCTTTTGATAAGATTTTGACAAGTCGAGAAAAATCTTGCGACTCATCATATGACGTAATAAAATTCCGCAAAATATGCTAAGCTTTCGTGATTTTTGGCTTTTAGTCCCAGATTTTGTAACAAAAATGGATAAAAATTTAGAAAAATAATTTAAAAAGGGGAGAATTTGAGTTTTGTTGAAAAACATAAATAAATACGATATTGATGGAAAATTTGCCAACGAAACGAGAGAAATTCGAAAAATGGTGAATTCTTTTCTGAATCAAATAGCAAATATGCGAAACTTTCGTGTTTTTTGGATTCTGGTCCTAATTTTTTTTCGGAAATTTGATAAAAATCCGGAAAAAAATGGAGTTTCGTTGAATAATACAAAAAAATCTGATATCGATGGAAAATATTGATAAAAAAACGTAAAAAATTCGAAAAATTGTGAAAATAAACAAAAAAATAATATAAAAATAAAAATGAATACCTGATTATTGTCTTCTCGTCTGTTGTTGGTAATGTTGTTGCGTTGATTAGTAGAGGCGGGTAGAACAAGGAAGGTCAATCCGCCTTGCATGCCCGCCAAAATATCGCAAACTTCGTTGACACTTTTGCCCCTCATTTCGACCCCGTTGACCTCCAAGACCTCGTCGCCCTCGTGGAAGAGCCCTGACTTGTCGGCAGCACCGCCGCGTACGACTCGGCCGATAATGACAGCGTCGCCTTCGTTTCTAACGGTAGCACCGAGAGGCTCGTTAGTTTTTTCAATTCTTATGATTTTAATGTTGTCCGTGTTTCTGGCTCCTCGCAAACTCGTCGCCGGACTTGGCGAACGACTCGGTGACGAGGATGACGAACTCGTTTTTCTTTGGATACCATCGACGTAAGAAATAATCGAATCGTGGGCTAACAAAAGTCCCTCCATTTCGTAACTCGTCAACAAACCCGTCAACTTTTCAACCATCGCCCGGGTCTCGCCGCTCCCGATACTCGTCGTTTGCCACTCCTCCAGAACCTCCACACACTGGAAAACAATATTATTTATTTATTATTTATTTATTGTTTATTTATTATTTATTAATTATTTATTTATTATTTATTTATTATTTATTTATTATTTATTTATTATTTATTTATTAATTATTT
>JBAJMU010000011.1:5154900-5168449 GCA_037952995.1 Hyposoter didymator
ATTATTTATTTATTATTTATTTATTATTTATTTATTATTTATTTATTATTTATTTATTATTTATTTATTATTTATTTATTATTTATTTATTATTCATTTATTATTTATTTACTATTTATTCATTATTTGTTCATTATTTATTTATTATTTATTTATTATTTATTTATTATTTGTTTATTATTTTTTTAATTATTTATGGCTTGGAAACATCGAACTTGAGACTATAGCACACTTGCACTAGTTCGGTCATTTGTCAGATGCCGATAGGGGAAAATAAATGGTTGGAAAAGACTCACGTCTCTGGCAAGATTCGAAGCATCGTCATCGTGATGTTTAAGAACTTTGCCAGTCCTCAGACGAGTCTTGAGAGCTTGATGAGTCGCAAGGGCGGTTGCGAACCTCCTTTGTACCAAAAGCGTTCTAACCGCCTCGAGCTCGGCCTCAACTCCGGGCCCAGAGATTCCCAGGGCACCGGAAAGATTCCGAAGCTGAAGTTGCAACCTCTCGAGAGTCGCCACCACTTCTCCATAAGCTTGAGGACAAAGAAATTCAGTCAAAATCGTTCAACATTTCGAAAACAAACAAAAAAAATGGCAAAGTACGAAAAATATTATTTTTTTAAGAAATATTACGCTCAGGAAACTCACTCAAAACTTTGGGAGGTTCTTCGACCTCTCGAGGTGTCGTTTGTCCTGGCGTTCCGTGCGAGGAGCGCGGTGTACTCGTCACCTCGTCTTGTGCGTACGCAGGATTTTCCTGACCCGAAAGTGTCGTCGTGTGACTCTCAAGGGCCTGCAATTTTTTCGAGTCACGCATCGAACGATTGAGATATTCTTGTCTCTCATCCTCTTCTTTTCGTTTCCGCAATTGTTCCTAAAGATTAAAGAAAAAAGAAAAAAAACTTGAAATTCATTGTTTAAACAATTTTTACATTATTTTTAACATTTACTTATTCATACAAAATTCATTGAGCAAATAAAAGTTTAGAAAACGATGCGATTCATGGGGATACATTTTTTATTGCAATTAACAATTAATTTTCAATTAACCGGAAGGAATTTCTTTGTTAATTGAATTTTTTTAAAATATTCCCTAGCAAGGAAAATGGCTTATCAATCGAAAGTGATAGGATGTTGAATATGCAGATGTTCGTGACTAATAAAATCAACAACATAGTGGCGTGTTGGAAATACGATCGACGTTCATATTTCCGTTGGTTGGATAAGCCAAACGCCGATATTGGATTGAAGTATATAACGAGGGATACCTCTTCGATTCGCGAGTCTTATGAAGCCAACTTTCATTTAGAACCGAACGTTGATTTTTATCCATTAAAAAAACTGCTAACAACACGATCAACAAAAAAGAAAGGGAACGCAAAAATTTGATAGATTTGTCGAATGATAGTGCCACGTTGCAAAAATATTCTTGCGTCAGTGGGAGTATCCCGGGTATTGACAAGCATGAGCCAAGGGTAAATACTCGGCCGAAGCCCTCGAGATTCTTTAACCACGTTCACACACGATACTACTGAGGTTTCTCGTATTCTAAACACACGGTGTCCAAAAAGTCATTTTTTTATTAACGCCTTCGAAAGAGCGTCAAATTCTCGAAAGAAAAGTCCTCAGCCATTTTTTCCTACGACGCTTCATTCCGAAGATATCATCAAAAAATACAAATCCGCCAATCAGTCGCATTGCGGAAGGCGGAGTGGGGGAAGCGCGGACCGCCCCTTACCTGCGATCGGGCCTCCTGACTGGCTCTTACGAATTGGCAAATAATAAATAAACGGTTAATCCGACATGAAAATGGCAAAGGACTTTTATCTTCCAAATTTCATAATCTATCAATCCCCCATGAGTATTTATCGATTTTCGGTAAATTATGGACACGACAGCCCTAGAAAAACTCCTTAACACTTTCCCCTGAGACTATCCACATTCCTCCACGATTTCTCAACGTGACAAGTGTCCCCGGTCGATCTCACGTTTCAACGACCGATTACATTGTAAAGCCTCGGCTTTTCTATGGGGCATTGAGTGCCAGTGACTTGGCACATTATCTCGATGCGCTCTATAGGCCCATCTCCAGACACAATCCACATGGAATAGATGCTTATGAGTCGGGCTCGTAAAGATCTGTCCTAAATGCACAACTACCCCTCTCAGCACTCGAGAGAAAAGTCTCACGTAATCTTGGAGCAGAGAGCAGCTATACATATACACACACACGAGCCATGATCTGGCAGGGTGCTTTAAATTCCTTGACTCAATATCTCGAGGGTTTTCAAACCTTTTGAAACTTTTTTTTTGGGGATTCATCACCGGAGTCTTCTATACCCACAATTTTTTTTTTAAATTCATTAAAACATGAAACCGCGCCGGTTTTCCTACATGACGTTCGAATTGTTTACGAATTGTTAATTAATTAACATATAGACGCGTAAATATGATTATGCATGAAAATTTCGAAAGTGCGATGTTGGTTTTCATTCTGGACAATAAACCGATGTGGATGATCGTAAATGTGTATACAGATTGTTTATTTCGTAACTATTCCATATATAGCTCATGAGTTCCAACAACTGATATGTACGCGGTGCATAATGGCACGATATGGGACGCAGAATCGTAGCGACCATTAACGAATCATTGATGTGTACATCACCGGTTGTGCATTGTGTCACGCGGAAGTAAGATCCGACACGGTTAGCCGAGCACTTCCCGTTTTCCGTTTCCTCTCATCCCCTTCCTCCCCCGCCCCACTTTTGACCAGTATTTCATTTCCGTACCATATATGGGGCATTCCATGCTAATTGAGACTTTTCCGTTTTTTTTTTTCGATAATCAAAGAAATTATTGAAATTTCTTTTTTACAATATTAACATTTTTTTAAAATGTTAATTATTTGTCGGGCTGAATTGACGTTTCACGGAATAACAATATTTGAGAAATGCTCCTTAACAACAAGTTGAACGAACCTGATATTTTCGTATGGAGTGAAGTTGCTGTTGCGTGGGCTCCGGAGTATTGGCATTGTCGGTTTGCTCGATATTATTGTTTCTTGTTGACAGTATGACATTGTCCTTCGGTGGTCTTGCCGGTGCTCGTTTTTGATCTCGCGGAGGTATCGCGGGCTTGACACCGTTGAGTCCTGGCTAAAAAGACAAATTCATACGGAATATTCGCATTAGCGGTCTCTCCGACGTGACCGAGTGCAGAAGGAAACCAAATGCAGAAAAAAAAACGATCATTTTCATAGTCAATTTGGCTCGAATTTTCTGATTTCCTGAAATCACCCATTTTTCTTTCATTTGCATCTATTTTTTTGTCGTTAAGATTTCTTTTGCATTAATTTCATTATCCAACATTTAAATTGACCGAATTAAATCTCTCTCACTTCCTGTTGAACGACGTTCCGTGTTTTTGCCAATTTAAAAGTTAATAAGTACCGTCGAGTCGGTTTTCCTCTGACTTTCAGGAAGGACTTGTAATTCGGAGCAATTTTAACGTTTTTTTTTTTACTTTTTCTCCCAAATCATACGATCGCGGATCGATCGATGATGAAAACAATTTTGTTTTTTTTTTTTTCAATGATCAAACAGTGTTTTCATAATAAACGGTGCGGAGAAAGTTGCAGCCGAGACTGCTTTCCGTCCTTTTTTATTTCTCTCTCTCCTGCAACTGTTCACAACTCACGAAACCGATCCCCGCATTCCTCATTCGTACCGTAAGTAGAGTACAAGGAAAAAAACATGGCAGACCAAAGAGAAGATACGTAGATAGAGATCGTCACACGTAGGAGTAGAGAAACGAGCTTGCGAGATGAAAGGATTCGTCGGAGACATAGTTGAGGACCTCTTCTCAAGGATTTCAATCACGAAGGATTTTCTTGTTTATTATTTTTGTGTGTTTAAAAGTCTCATAACCGTTCGAACCAACTTTCCCCGTTGCATTCATGCTGTTGCTAATTAAAAGTAGCCATTGAAGAGCTACCAAGCCTCGTGGATATTTATTTCAGGTACGTACTTGAGATTAAAGCCTTCCCAGTCATGCGAAAGGTCACAAAGTCCCCCGGATAAATGCGATTAGAAGTATGTTTTTATTCGTGTTTACAACGAGAAGCCACTTATGTATGCAAATGAAAAAATATATATATATATATGCCACGAATATACAGGCTGGCCCAAAATTCACGATTTGGGTGACAGGGATCGTTAGATTTTAACATTCTGAAGAGAAAAGTCCTTGGCTACTTTGCTCTCGTATGCACCGTTCTCGAGATATCGAAGGATTCAGGACGTAGCCAATCCTGAGCGTCGAGTGGAAGCAATGGGCGTGGCATGTGCTGGCTGCGGATTGGCTATCGTCTTCATGAATGAATAACGAGCGAACGGTGCATCGGACAAAAATGTGGCTTTAGACTTTTCGCTTCAAAATTTCACGATCGGTTCATCCTCAGAATTTGATAATGATTCGAATACAATTAAGCATATAATTCGTTCGGAATATGAAATTTTTTTCTCAATTTTCAAAGTGGCTTCCCTCGGTTGTCCCAATTCGAATCGCATTAACTCTGACGTGCAAGAATTCCACCAAAAAAAAAACTTGCCCTTCTTGCTGTCGTTCAAATTTCTTGTGCTTTCGAATTCCATTTTCTAATTTCCATTTACCTGTGCCGCTGTTTCACCGAACTGTGAGTTGTCCTTGTGCATTGTGCGAAAGTCAGTCCCGTCATTGGTGCCATCGCTTTTCAATTTCACATAGCCCCGTTTCAAAATTTTCTCGCAATTGTACTTTTTCGCAAAAGACCGATGTTTGAATGAATTTTGAATGAGCCGATCATTACCGATATTGATGTCATTTTCGGATCGCCAATGACGCGTTAAACTAAAGTTATCAAAATCATGTTCGAGATTCGTAATACTTGAAATTTTCTCAACGATTTTCTTCTCAACCGGAGGAAAATCGTGAATCGATTTTCGAAAAACCGGTTCGTTTTCAATGTCCGTACTATTGCAATGATATTCCAAGGACAGTAAAGAATTTTTAGCATTCTCAAGTCGTGCAACGACATCCTGGCGTTTTTCGTTGTCAACCGGTGAAAAAACAATTGTTTTCTCATTGGATTTAATGAAATTTTGCGTATCGTGAGCGTTACCGATCGAAACGTTATTATCGATCATGGAGGAATAACGCACGATGACCGGTGTCGAGTCACGACGTACGACCAACTCGAGCAATGAGTTCCTCGAGTTGTCGACATTTTCACGTTGCAAAAGATTCAATACCGATCGTCGACGTGGAATACGATCGTTGACGTAATCGTCATGAGGCCGAGTAGAATCGTTAGCGATAAAATGAAACTGTTTTGTTGTTATTTCTGTCGCAGAGTCGTGAGACGTCACAGTTTTGAAAGGATTAGTTGTAAGATTATTGGTGAAAGCGTTAAAGCTGTTATTTTCAATATGGCGTGCCGTTGAATTATCATCTAGATAAGCAGGATGGTGTAAAAGCGTTTTGGTGGTATTTCGACCGATCGCACCGAGTCTCGCTCCATAATGGAGCACCCGACTCTTGACCCTCGATCTTACCTTCTCACGAAGTCCGTCCCGATTTCCTCCTAAATCGCTAACAACGTTCCTAACATCGTCCGATTTAACAGGTCGATCGGTCAGCCGAGGGCTTTGGTTAACATCGTTAACCGGTAACTCCTGGACATTTGAGTTTCTCGGGTTTGTAGAGTCGGATGTGTTGATGGAATCTTTGGAATTGACATTCGAGTTGGTATTGTCGATCGGCAAGTCGGTCCTCCCGTAATCGGTACCAAAACTCGATATTCTTTTGTTTCGATCGTCAAGGTAACTCGATCGTTTGTCTCGGGTCTGATTGTGGCCGAGTGAATTGCGATCTATCGTGTCACTTTTGTTGGGCGGTGGATAGACCGGATGCGACTTGGTGACCGGTATGAAATCGGCAGGACAGTCGACGGCGACTTCCCGATAGGATCGGTTTCCAACGACCAGAAAAGAACGATCTTTGGCGAACGATTGTTGGTCGCGAAATTCACCGATCGATGCGTCACTCCTCAAGGTCGAATAACCTGATGACGAATGAACCTGTTGGCCTTTCTTTCGTCGGTTACTGCGTGTGATGGTTAAATTAGTCAATTGGCTGGACAAGAGATCGTCGGTCGAAGCGGCGGCGAGTAATCCTTCGGAATCGATTTCACCATCAGAATCCCTCGTTCGATTTTTCATTTTCTCCAAATCGCGCCGTGACAACGATTTCTTCTTGCTCCGGGTCGACTCAGTCGGTAAGACCATTTCTGTTTTAACAGGTTGCCGATTTGGCGTTTGTTCCTTTGCCGTCCAGTTCTTATTATTGGTTGCGGCCTTACGACCGTTAACGAGGTGCTGTTGCTCGTCGATGAGCCTCGTGAGATCGTTAACTTCGTCCGATCTCATGAGGAGGCCCTGATGGAGATCGTGAAGATCGGTGGACAATCCGTAAGCCGGATTGTCAAAGGACGTCGTTTCTCGGCCACGAGTGAACAGAGGAGCGATTTTAATGTCAGTCACGAGTGAACGACATGGCGAGCCAAGGTCGATCCTTCTGGCGTCGTAGAGTGGCGATTCCTTACCGGTTATCAAAAGACTGGCATCGAGGGGTGCCGTACTGTCCGATCTGCCGGAAGAACTTCTCGGACTTGCCGAATCGTCGCTACAAGTTTTCAGCATCGTTGGATAGTCCTCTTTCGCGAAAGGATAATCCTCGTCGGCGTCGACGCTTGTTTCTTTCGTCAACAAAATGGCGGATGGGCTGAGGCCATTTCGTGCAATGATGGCCGACTTTTCGGAAGATAAATCGCACTCGTCGGTTATGACAAACGGACGAATTACGTCCAGCTCGATGCTTCGTTCTTTCTCCGTGTTTGCTATCGTCGAATTATCGTTGCCCGCCATTTTGTTGCTACTATTATCCTCGGCCATTTTGTTGAGGAAGTTGCTTCCTTTGACGTGGTTGTCGTTCAACACATTAATCTCAATTATTCGCGGAATCGTTTGGCTGGATTCACTCTGATTGTCATTGTCATCTTTGTTCGTGTCAAGGGCAGTTATGGCCTGACGATTGTCAATTTCGTCGATCGGTTGTTCACCAATCGGTTTATCGCTTGACAACTCGTTACCGATTTTCTTCAATGTTGGCGATACTGGGATACTTTGATGCTGATTGTTATGATGTGAATGATGATAATGATGGTGATGATGATGATGATGATTGTGATGATGATTGTTATCAGGAATTTCGTGATCGCTAGCGCTACGCTTGCCAACTGAATTATCGTCGTTATCGTCAATATTCGCGTTACGATATTTTCGCGAGGAGGACGACGTTGAGGACGAGAACGTTGTTTCGCTACGATTCAACACCAACGACATTACCTGCTTGTTTGCGTATGCCTGCTGTAGAAGACTGTCGGGAACGTCGACGGGGAGCTCCCGATTGTGACCCGGGGATGACCCCGGTGCCCACATCTCATTTGGCCCACTCGTAATATCGACTCGAGTGTCACGAGAATCAACCCCACCTCCCTTGACGATTTCCCTCGAGACACCGTTATTGTTCTCCTGCAGCTGTGACGGCTGCAGGTGAATGTCACCAACGCCACTATTACTTCGTCTTCGTGACCTGTAAATCATAAATACATTCCATTATTAGCTGATGTTGAAACATTCCATTACCTACTGTACCATGTTTTACGTACAAATAAAAATCTTACAGGATTCGATAATTATATATCTAAATTCAATGGAAATTCTACTTATTAACGATCAAGCCATTAGCAGATCGCAATGGCAGTCAATTCATTGCGGAGTCAAGTATAAAGTCAACTTCTGACAAGGGAATGGCCTAGGTTATCAAATTCTGAATAGAAAAGTCCTTGGCCATTTTTTCCTCCGACGTACCAATCACGAGATATCGTATAATTTATGGCAGCGTGGAGGGGGTAAGTACGCTCCGCCTACCTCCACTGTTTCAGCGCTTCTGATTCGCTGGCTCCTCAAATAGTCAATATCTCGTGAACCAAGCGTCAGATCGGAAAGTGACTGAGGACTTTTGTCTCCAGAATTGCGCAATTAACAATGCAGTGTATTTATTTAACCTCTCTCACGTTTATCCTTCGAAAAAACGTCCCATTTCACATAAAATGGCTTGTATAGATATGGGCATATTGTATGGGTCACGTATTCTATAGTTTTTCGTGTACGACACCCCTTCTTTTCATTCTTTCTCGGTCTGGTCGACGTTTTACCAGACAAACCCCTTCAACGGACGTTTTTTTTAAGACCAAGAAGACGTACCAACGACGTGGGGACTCGGTATCGAGGGGACAATGCTTTAAACGCTCGTCATTCATCGAGCTCTTTGAACGAGTTTCTCTTCAACGACGTTTCAGGAAATCCGTATGCTCTTGGCGATATTCCATGCTCTTTTAAATGGTTCATTTCGAATGTATTTATACTTTTGTCCAACCGTTGACACACTTGATGGGAATTTTAGTTCTATACGTTTCCTGACGATGCGACCAATAATTTGGCTAATTGTTCGTATCGAGAAAAATGTATCTCTTCAAAATTCTAATTATTTAATTTCATCAATAAAAAAATGAATTTTTCTATTTTCTTCAGCTTCAGGAAACACTATTTGGGAAAAAAATCATTCCAATTTCGTATTAGCATTCCTCATTATCTTCCATAATATATTTACGAAAATTATCGATTAATTAGAAATGACTGGACGAGGTAATTAATTTTGATGATTTTCCGTTCGACTGGTTCCTTCTAATTTCACTACTGCCGGGCTTCTACGTTTTAAGCTCATACTTTTCTAACGTTGCTTCAGTAAAGTGGATTTTAATAGGCAACAATGAACATTTTCCACTTGACGAAAAACAAGCGACGGAAAAAAATGCCATTGAAACAAGAATAAACGTATTTCACCTCTCTCGAACCTTTACGTGTTTTTATTCGACATGTGGAATTTTTCTCAACACCGTGGGAATCGAGGAAAAAATCTCAATTTAATCAAGTCGTAGAGGAAAAAAATTCGGATCCACATTTTCCCATTTAAATGAAGGAAAATATTAAAATAAATATTTAATAATTGGAAAAATCAAAAAAAAATCTTTTTCACCGAAAAAAATCGGTAAAAAATGTTTATCTCGCAACAAATTGCAACTATGACTTACAAAAATTAAAGTTACAGTAATTAGTCTATTACAATGTTTCGAATTTTCTATGATTCAGCAAACTCTACGGGGACCAGGGTACCTATATATTTTCTGTACATACAAGAAACTACTGCGAAGCAAATGCACTTTCGGTCATTATCGAATGAGACTGTCGTACTCGGAATAATTTCGTTTTTTTTTTTTTTCGACTCCAGGAGTAATGAGTTTTCGTGTGACGAAGAATTGACGAAAATTTCGTAGCGACAAACAGGCACCTCGTGTTAATTCCTCTGCTACTTTGGAAAGCGTCACTAATTGAGTCTCGATGTGACTTATGCTCGATAATTCACGTTTATTCAAATAAACACTGTCATCGACATTAAAATTTCTTGTTAATACAAATTTATATTAATTTTCAATATTGCTCAATAAATTTTTTCTCCTTCATGAAAAAAAAAATATCTGTATCCGTTACAGCACGTTCGATAGTGATTAACGATTTTTTTTTTTTATTCGGAGTACGACAGTCACTTGTGAACAGACCTAATCGCGTTACGCCTCCTTAGACCTCGAACCTTCGCTGGTGCGCGTCTCGTCAGCGAGGTTGCCGCGATTAATTCGCTGCAATCATTGATTAGTCACGACTCAATAACAAACTCTCTCATAATAATAACAAGAACATATTTTGATAAAAAACTTGGCTCGAATTAGAATTTTTTTGTTTTTTTTAAATAAAATTGTTGGAAAAATATATTTGCAACTTGTGTGCAGGAAAAATTCGAAAAAATAAAATGCATCGATCGGATGGAATGTGCAATCTCACGTAAAATTTTTCATTCCAAATCATAACAAGTTTCGATGAGTTTTCATGAAATGGGAAAACTACATGGGCAATGGGAACTCCCTGGAAATTTCTCAATAGGATTTATGTGCAAATAAGGACGAGACGAATTTCCGGCTAATATCCTCCCTTCCCTTAAATATTCATCCATCACCGAGCTCTCTCTCTCTCTCTCTTTATACCTGAAACTCGACAGGGCCACTACCGGTTTCCACGAAAGACTATTTTTTGGGCATCATCCCACGTGCAAAACTGGTCAGGTAAAATATCTATGGGTCGTTCCAGTTGCGATTAGAAATCGAAATCGCATTGCGTCTTTTTTTTCATTTATTTTCCATTAAATTTATTTACACGTTGGTTAGAATTTTTATTTTTCATTTTTCATTATTCAGACGCACGTTGATCGAACCAAAAAAATATTCCGGACCAATGTGCAGTTTCCCAAAGGAATTGATTTTTCCGAAACAATAAATAAATCAAAAGTTGATTTTTCGATATTTAATAATTACAAATGAATTTTTATCGCATTTGGAAAATCGTAATTATTGAGAAATTAAATATTTGTTGAGGTCGAGACTCTGGCGATTCAGAACAAAATTCCTCGTACAAATTCGTATATAAATAGTGGACGTGTGTACGTGTGTGTATGTGAGAGAACGTACAACCATTGGAAAAGTTTTATTCCAGCTCGGATCAATGAGAATTCCAGTCACGCGAATCTGACCAACGTTCCACGAGCGCGTTGTTATTTTTTTTGTTTATTTTTTATTTATTATTGATTATTTGTTGCATTGAATAGTGACGAAAAAAAATTTCGTTTCCGAATACTGTTTGAAATGGAAAAAAGATTGATATCGACGAATAATTAGATTTTAATTAATCGTCGTGGTAATTAATCATGGAATTTTTATTTGTTTGTTATTTTTGTTGTTGTTGACTGGCAATTGTTGGTGATGAGGAAAGGGGCAATGAAAAATGGTAAATAAATAAAGGGGAAGTAATAAATGTAAAAGAGCGAGTGGGGAGAAACGTACCAGTGCAATGTTTTGAGAATCCTCATGGCGTTGGAGTGTCTCGATTATTATGAAAAGAACAATAATCGTCGAGGAATGATAAATTTTCGTCGTCACCGCTCGGTGGATCTCATGGGCGCAGGCGGAATTTCGTGGTGGCACTCGAAAGTGAAAAAAAAAGAGGAAGGAGAGAAGACGAAGAACTGGTCGTGAATCTCAATGGTCTTTTTCTCGTGACATCGCGACATTGGCATAACTCATCGCGTCGTTATTTACTCTCGTATTTTTGTCTTTTATCCTTTTTCGTCTAATTTTCGAGACTTTCTAGAGCTCGAGAAATATTTTTCAATGAATTCTGCCAGTCGATCTATCGATCTGGTTCAAATTCATGCAAGATCGACATCTCGTACGTATTTTTATTCCAATAATCACGACCATGCCAAATTTATTCCAAGCCAACCTTTCAACAAGTCCTAAAAATGCTCAAATTTCGAATACGAGTCGATCTATCGATCTCGCGTCGATTCTTCTCGAGTTACGAACCCCTTAAGGTTCACTGAGAACGTTAAAAACCGGAGAACCGGTTCGCAGAAGTTCCAGGTCCGCCGAAATCGGAAGTTCTAATTGGAACGTTGAATCCTTCGGTGTGACAATTGCGTTTCCTAAAAACCATCGGAACAGGTTCTAAACAGTCCGGAGGTGGTTCTGGTGATGGGAAATCTGTTCGAATCGGTTCCAAAGCGTCAAACCACTTGAAAAACCGTGAGGAACACTGTGTCTACAGTCCTTATCACTCAAATCGAGTTTATAAATTTTAGACACTGTAAAACCGCCTGGAACAAGTTCTAAAAAGTTCCAACTGATTATATTGACACTAAGTTTGTTCCGGATGGTTCCACTGCATCGAATCACTGTGAAAACCGTTAGGAACAAGTTGCGAGTACTCCTTTTTGATATTCACGACTTGGAACAAGTTCCAAGTGGTTCTTAACTGGTTCCAACTGGTTCTAAGTGGTTCTTTCCTCACAAAATCGAATCCCCGAATATTGCGGCGTCAAAAAGGTTTAAGGGATCGAAAAAATGCACGAAAATGAAAAGACACTGGAAATTGGGAGCTCTCGAGTTTGGGAGCGTGAACGAAGAACTTGAAGTTGTTCCCAGTGCGGAGGGAAGCCACGACTGACGATGCAGCACGGTGGTTATGCACAAGGGGGCGGGCGGGAAGGGGACTATACAGGCAAGTTCTCAAACACACAGGTGCTTGGAGCTCGCGTGCATCACTGACGTCGCTGCAGTTGGCTCTTTCTCGATGGCTGCTTCGGACTCAGCGTTCTCACAGACATACACTCACGAGCACAATACCCAGAACGAAGAAATTCACAAGTATATACACCTTTCCATGTATTTGTCTTTTTTTAACGTACACGGAGGTATATATGTGTGTTAAATATTTTCAGACACACCTAATCTCAGCGTAAGAGACGAGCAAGTGCCGATCTTTTCTCTTGTCTCCACGTCCCTTTTCTATTATTTTCAATTCTTTTTTTTTCATCCCCTCTGTCTTTTGTCTTCGTCTTTTATTACTCGTCGTCAAGATTCTTCGTCTTTACTGTCTTTTCAGGCTTTATCGGCGTGTAAGTGTCCTATCTCGCGTGCAGCTTGGAAAATTTCTTTTCTTTCGTTTTTCCATGGATTATTTTCTTCTTTTGTAATTTTTTGCCTCACTCTCGCTCTTGGTGTGTCTCCTGGCTTCTCTTTGCTCTCGTACCGGTTTTAGGCGGCCGTCTTTAGTATCGGTCGCGACGGTGGCTGCGCCCGCAGACAGGTATTCCCGAGTCCGTTAACCGCCTTAATTGCAACTTGGTATTAACAATAAACTCCGCGACACGGTAAAGCAAAAGCCCGGATGATGTGAAATTGCCAAACATTTGGTAAACCTTTGGCTTGTATTTTTCTTTCGGCTTCGAGGCTGTTTGTGCGTGCTCGTAGGAATGTGTATGCTAATTTTTAACGCCTTCGCAAATTCCACTATTCCTTTGTTATTCCCACACGCAGAAACTCGCATTTTCGTCTGCCATTTTGTCCTCCTGTGACTTGCAATCGATTATTAATCAATCATGTTGCAATTTTAATTATTTATCGCATTCTTAGCGGTTCGATGATGGTTCCCACTCTTTCGCGATTTCCGGCCACGAAAAATGAGTTTTTCAAATTTATTTATCGCTCATTTGCTTTTTTACATTTTTAGTTTTTCGTTAAAAAATTTTTTACGCGTTTGTTATGAAAAATAAAAATTATTAACGTTCCTGACGATGCGAGCTCGAGTCTCAGTTGTGTACTGAGAGTTTGTTGGCTTCGATGGTCGTTCCCGTATGCCCCGGTCGCGTCCACCGCCACGGAACCCCTCCCCCACCTCCGGACCCTCTTCCTCGTACACTGCCCCCCTCCCTCCCTCCCTCCC
>JBAJMU010000011.1:5168465-5209484 GCA_037952995.1 Hyposoter didymator
CCTCCCTCACTCCTTCGTCTCTCCTGCCTCTTCTCTTCCTCTCTTTTGCTTCAATTCCACCCCCACCAACCCTTTGCCCCGGACTTTCAACTGCGAGCCTCTGCCGCGCGGTCTCACTCACTCCACCATCCATTAAAAAGGTGGGCCCCGCCGCCATGTACGAACCTCGTGTCGTCCAGGTAAACCCCGGCATCGAGAGCCTTTACAAAAGCCAATGGCATCCCCCCGACCCTCTCCACTCTCCATGTACAATCACCCAGCTCCGGGTATTACCGACGTTTTGATGCGACAGCCACCATTCAGAAGCCTCTATGCGTTTCACTTTTCGGGCCCGTTCCAGCGACTATTCGATGCGTAATGTCGTGCAATTTTTTTCCACATATTCTTACAAGTGTTGGCAAACAATGTGAATTAATTTGAAATTTTTGGACCCCCCGTTTGTTCAGTGGTGGAAATTAAACGCGAGCGACGATGACGATTCGGAATCACGAAAAGTTTTCGGTTTTTGGGCCCGTTACATCGATAATTCGATGCACAGAATCTTGCAAAATTCTTTAGAGCCCCCTCTTGGTGTCAGATAGGTCCATGAATTATTTCAGATTTTTTCACCTTGTTGTTCGTTCGGAAAAAAATATTGAACATGACCTGTGATGGCAGATTAACAAAAATCCACTGTTTTAGCTTTTGGGTCCGTTGAATAGTCATTTCAATGCGTAATTCATTGCAAATTTTTTTCAAGTCTCCCAAACATATGAGGAAGATTCACGAATTATTTCAGATTTTTTCAAGTGATAGTTAATTTCAAAAAAAATATCAAACTGTGAGTGACAACGCACGATCAGTGACATCTGCCATTTCTAGCTCCAGGACCTGCTTAAAATTCACTCAATTGCATAATTGATTCCAATTTTTTTTCTAGCTCTCCTATGACAGTGCCAGAGGTCCCTGAATTATTTCATATTTTTTTGAGGCCTCCTTCACTTCGAAAAAAAATCCTAAACATGCCATATCAGCCAAGAACGAGAGTCAACCAGGAACCCAGTTTTTGTGAAGCAAAAAAAAAGAAAAAAAACGTCTTTCCTTTTGTCCTTTCTGTTCGGTACGATTAGTTTCGTGAGCTGGCTGTCGTGAATGCGCCCGTTGGAATTTCGAGCACTATACTCTCCTTTCCACTCCTTGCAAGAGAGAAAGAGCGAGAGAGGGATGCTGGAAAATGTGTAGCTAAGCCACAGACGCATTATTTACTCCCACGCTATTCAAGCTAGTCGAGAGAGTTCTCCAGTCTCAGTGATAATACGATACGTGCTCATATGTAATCATATACACGTATACATGCACAAATGTAAGTTATACGATGATGCGTGTGGCTTATTCGTTTGCTACTGATATGGACCAAGTCTCATCGAGATTTTGTATGAGTAATAACTTTAGTGGTTACCCTGTGGTCATTACGTAGTAACTGTTTCGTTATTATTCATCTGTCCAATTAACACAATTAATTATCAACTAGTTAATCAATAAAAAATGATCGAATGGCATTGACTCTGGGATAATTGCAACAGTTAATTGATAAATAATTAAAATTATTTTTGGATGCATCCAAAAATTGCACCGTTGATTAATAAATCATTTAATTAATTTTTAATGAAGAAGAAATTGTTTTCACGAGGATTCTCATTAGTAGGTCGACTTTATCGTTTTCCCAAGAAAAAAATCGCGTAGATTCGTGCGTCAAATTGTTGGATATTTTGTTATCGAAGTAAAAATTGTTTTTGGCTCTCGTTGGAGTCGTTGAACGTTGTCGTCGTCAAAGGGACTCCAAACATTTCGACGAATGTCGATATTTTGCGACCTCGTCTCTCAGGGACTTTGGAAATAAAAAAAAAAAAAATCTCAGTACTTTCGGCATCGGCGTTTAAGATGAAAGAGAAAACGGTTGGGAAAGGAAGAGAAATTTTGCAGTTGGAAGACCAGAGCTCCCTTTTTCGGTGCTGTGAACCAACAGCATGGCCCTTCAGGTACTTAGCTTTACTCTATGACCTCCCACTCCCTGCTCCTTCCTTCTCATATTTCTCTCTCGCTCTGTTTTTTCGTTATGCCTGGGGAGAAAAGATCCAGGACGTTTGTACGAAAACCAGACGACCAAGGAGCCCCCGATTCTCGGAAGAAAGGGGCACAATGGAACTTGCTCCAAAGTGAGAAAGAATAGGAGGGAATAGTGTTAAAAAAAACGACTCGGGACAATGTGCATACGTGTACGAATTCCCAAACAACAAAATTCCCTTCTCCATTCAATTCTTTTGTTTCGAATCGATAAAAATTCTAAAAAAACCAAAATAAATAACAAAATTTACTCCCGGAGCAGCAACAAAATTAGAAAAACCGTTAAAATTTCTAAAACCAAAATTAATTCATCAAAAAATCACGAAATTCTATCAAATTTTAAAAATTTCACTAATTTTCGATTCTAATGGAATTTTTTTTTAAAAAACGAAATTACAAACAAAAAATTCGCTTCTCCATTCAATTCTTTTGTTTCGAATCGATAAAAATTCTGAAAAAACCAAAATGAATAACAAAATTTATTCGGAGCAGCGACAAAATTAGAAAAACCGTTAAAAATTCTAAAACCAAAATAAATTCATCAAAAAATCACGAAATTCGATCAAATTTTGAATATTTCACTAATTTTCGATTCTAATGGAAAAATTTATTAAAAAACAAAATTACACACGACACGACTTTTCTCTCTCGCGTATTTGGCTCATTCTGGCTCGGAATATATTTCTTAATCCTTGATTCTTCGGTGCGGAGACTACTCGACAAATACCCGCCCTTTTGTCCCTTCCTCCCATACTTTTGTCTTCTTTTTCTTTGTCTCCATTTTTTTCAATACATCTAAAATGTCATGTACATGTGCACATATACATTGAGCTCCTCATCGACATTTGAAATCTCGCTTATTCCTTCAAGAGACACTTTCTACATGAGCTTCGCTCGACACAATGCAGATGTTCCATATATATGAGAGATTCTTCGTGGAGATGCTGGAATTACGATTCTTTAGACAATTTCGATCGAGGAATTCCGCGCTGAGTTCAAAATACGAAAAAAANAAAAAAAAAAACAAGTTTTCTTTTTATCGAGGTAGGAAATTCCAAATTTCCGAACGAAAAAGAAATGTTGGATTTATTTTTAAATTCCAAATCACAATTTGTCGTCCGGGCTCGATTTTTTGAATTTTTTTTTTTTTTTGAAAGACTTTTCGGATGGAAATTCTCGTATGCACTCGAAAAGCGATTGGCCCAGAAAAGAACGATATAAGTCGATAGTCTCGCCCCTTGTACACGATTTAAAAAAAGACGGTTCTGGCCTGAATCCTTTTTGTTTTGAGCTCGTGCAGAATCGTTGAGATAAAAAGACAAAATTTTTGGCGTAAATCTGTAGTCATTGCTCGAGCCAATGAATTTCCGATTCTGGGAAAAAAATTTTGGGCGATTTGTGGGATTTAAAAAAATTTTGTACCTTAATTTTGGAAGACAATAAAGAACTAGTCGAGTCCAGCATCGGGGAGTGTAACTGTAGCAAGGTCGTTCGATGAAAACTTGTGCCTTGACCATTTTTGAAAAATAGAAAAATCAAAAAATAAAAAATAAAGTTTTTTCGGATTTTTTACTGTAAAAACATTTTTCCCGATGAGTCCGTTGGTCGATTGAACAAAAATCAATTTTTTTTAACGTCCACATCATTTTTTCGACTCTGGGAAAAAAAATCCGAAATTTTCCCCCAAAAAATCATTTTTTTGTCCAAAATTTTTACTGCCACTCGATTTTTTCGGGAATTGAAAAAATAATAAACATGCTTCGCGCTGTTGCAAGGAAGCTTTTGTTTTGACACTAGCTCGAGGGGTTGTTTCACGTGCGGGGTCGCGCGGAGGCTGAGGGACACCCGTAAAGGTGGAAAAATGACGCGAACACCGGGCGAGACGGCCCCGGGCATGAGAACTGGAGCCTGGAATTTTTCTTATCGCGCCAAGAGCTCCCGGCACCTGATATCGAAACCTTATCTTTTTCACCTCTTTCCCCCACCGCGCGCTCTCTACAATCACAACGTTCTCTCGACGATCACTTCTTTTTTGTTTCGAGTTTGTAGCCACGTGAGGCACGATTTGAGGGCTTATGAAGAATTTTCCTTCGATTTCCGTCCGAATTTTCATTTTTCCGCCACGAAAAAAAAATTCGAACGATAAAAATTCAAAAAATCGTGAAAAACAAATTTTTTTCTCACTTTGTGATTAATTGAGAGAAATTTTTCCGACACGAGATTTAAAAAATCCAACGTTATCGATGCCCGTACAATTATCTCGAGAATTATGGGTTTTTTTAAATAAAAAAAAACGAGGATCGTTATTGACGAGAAATTTGAGTAGAAAAAAAAAAATAAATAATAATAATTTAAAAAAAAAGGGAAAAAAATGAACGTGCACGATGGAGATTGGAGGTAAATCACGTGTGATTAATTAACTTGCCCAATGCTAGTGACTTTCCCCCACCCGATGAGTCACGTAACGAATCACTCGATAACCGGAGATAGAGATCGTGAATGCAGGCGGGCGGGGGGAGACGGAAATACGAAATAATAAAACGGTGGCAAAGTCGTGTATCATATGCGGCGAAGAAGGAGGATCGCGAAGGAAGACAGCGAGAGGGGAAACGGATTTAAAACACGATTATCTTGGGCTCTCGTGTGAAAAGAGAAAAAAAAAAAAAACAAGAATAAAAAATCGTTTGAAAGTTAAAACGACGCAGGGACTCGAGCGATTGTGTCAACTTGATAGAAAGATCAAACAAGCCGAACTCGCGTGCGCTATAAATTGTAACTGATATCTGAATCAAAAACGTCGGGCAAAAAAAATCAAAAGTTATTTATTTTCACGTATTTACGATTTTTTTCATTTTTTTTTTGAAATTTTGTCTTTTTGTCTCGATTATCGACGAGAGAAAATTATTCGCTTTCGTTTTAATTGAGAGAATTTTAATTACCGAAATCTTTCGTAATAATCAACATTTTTTTTCGACACTTTTCATCCCGGATGTGTTGGTCATTATCAATCCAAAGGACGAGTTCAAATGTGCACTATATATGTGGTTATAGATTTTTTTTTCTCTCCCCTTGTGGGAGCTCGACATAAGGGCACTTCCGGTCGTCAGGTGCAAACCCCATAACCATAGAAACTGTCTACACACGATTTCCAAGAGGGCAGGTGTAAATAAGGGGGATCCTTTTCCTTGGCATAGTAAACTTGAGGAAACGTTGAGTCATAAAAATCAATAATTTTTTTATCGTTTTAATTTTAATAATTAACAATCATTTTCGTAGCGAAAAAGTTTGAAATTCAAATAGATTTGAGAAATTAAGAATTTGAACTATTCAAATTCTTCATTTTTTTGATTTATTCGAATTTTTTTTGTTGGAAACGTATTTTTATTTTAATTTTTCGAATAAATTTAAAGAATCAAGAATTTTCGCGATTCAAAATCGTATTTTTTGAAATTTATTCAATTTCTTTATTGTTAAGAATGTATTTTTCGTTTTTGTTCGAATAAATTTTGAAAATAAAAGTTTCAATGACGTCAATTGCCAATTTTTTGAATTTGTTGTAATTTTTTTCCTCAAAAACGTATTTTTCGGCATCCCGATGGCGAAAATTATGAATCAGCCAAAAATTTCAATGAAATTACGAATCATTTTGATGTTAGAAAAAAAAATCAATTTGTCATTGAGGAGAAAAAAAAGGAGACAGGTATTTAAACACAACGTCTCACGAGCAGGTAGAAAATTTAGTCTCGGGGAAGAAGGGAACAGGTAGAGAGAATTTCGTGCTCCAACAAGCGTCGAAATCCTCTACGGAGATATTATAGGCGTGGAGCATCAATGGAGAATCTTGGGGTTTTTCCATGGTCGACTTTTTCACTGACTACGAGAACTTCGTAGCCGCCAAAGCCGATTAAGAATCCCCGTCGAATGCGGAGCAGGTGGGAAAATAACATTGAATTTTTAACTTTTTTTTTTTCCTCGTATTTCGTAATACGAGGTTTTGGGAAAAATGCAGTCGCGATTGTCAGTCCGATGCACTTCGTTGCCTCGAGATTTATGTTTCGGTGGGCAATAAAATTTTTATTTCCAGTTTCAAGTTGGAAAACTTTTCCTGGGAAATTTTTCAACATTTTCGTCCTCCATTTTGCATTCGTTGCACTTTTATGCATTTTTGTGCATTTTTGTGAATTTTTGTGCATTTTTGTGAATTTTTGTGGATTTTTGTGAATTTTTATGCATTTTTGTAAATTTTTGTGGATTTTTATGCGATTTGTGCATTTTTGTGCATTTTTATGCATTTTTATGCATTTTTGTGCATTTTTGTGCATTTTTATGCATTTTTATGCATTTTTATGCATTTTGGATGCATTTTTGAAAATCCAAATTTTTCAATTGACTCGTCGTACGTAATACAATTGCCTGACTCTTTGCGTAATGCGAAGGGAGTTACGAAAAAGTGTCGCACAGGTAGAGCCTTCTCTGGTTGGTGCATCGGGAGCTTTATCGTGTTACAAACAACTCGGCTACCGAGATATTATCGGGAACGCGCTTGTAAATACACACTGTGCGTAACTCTGCGTATAGCCATGCTGCGTCCAACTTTTACATCCGATACGTCGTGTCGTTGACCCGTGGAAAACATTTCTCCGATTCGACGATAAAATGATTGATTTCTCGATTTTTTGTACTTTTACTCGTTCGTCGAGAGAGCGTTACGTTTGGGCGCAATAAAATCCCATAAATTGAACGATTTTGTTAGTGTATTTTTCCATTTTAACAAAAAATTCAGTTTTTTTTTGGAAAAATGGAAAAATTCGCGAATTATTTCGTAAAATCGTAAAATTGAACGTTTTCGTTAGTGAATTTTTTTATTTTAACAAAAAATTCAGTTTTTTTTGAAAAAATGGAAAGATTCGAGAATTATTTCGTAAAATCGTAAAATTGAACAATTTTCTTAGTTTATTCGTGAATAGCGAAACAATTCCCGAATTTTTCCATTTTATTTCGACAAAAATTCATTTTTTTTTCCCCGGAAAATAAAAGTCGGATAAATCTTTTGATATGTGAAATAATCGAAAGGGTCATCAGCTGAGCATGGAACGGAGTATATTGTGGCGTGTCGTACTCGAATATAAAGCACCGACTGGCGCGTGCAACCGCGAGAAAAATAATAGTCTCTCGTGATCTTGGCCTACATCCAGGAGGGTCCCTTTTTTTTCGTTTTTCATTTCTTTTCAAATGACAATTGTTGCGGCACATTTATGAGATCATAATTTTTTTTCAATTTTCTTTTTTCAAAGTTTTTTCCAATAAATAAATTTGTTAAAAATTGTTCGGCCATTAGGACGTTTTTCTTTTTCTAATTTCTCTGTCAAAAATTTATTTCCACAGATAAATGTCGAAATTAGTTAAAAAAAAAATTGGTAACCGGAAATTGGACTTTTTTCTTTTTCTAATTAAATGCTGCTTCGCTCGATCGTTGAAGATCGTGTCGATCTTTTCCTGCGCGGGTTATATAACCCTCTCATCATTTTTTCTCCCAGCTAATCACGACCTTGACAATGAAGAAATCTTTCTCACGTACAAAAAGGAGCGAGAGACGAAACTTGGAGAATATTGTTAGCAATTATATTCAAGATTACAAAAGCAGCAGCAGCGAGTTCCTGGGCCAGCTCTGTAATCTTGATGTATTCGTGAATACATTTCATGATCGTTCATCACCGAGTCTCCTTAATCGTCCCCGCAGTTTATTTACGACAAAAAAAAACAAATTGGAAAAATCGAGATCCACGTAAAGATAGACCGAGAGGCCGATTAGCGTTGAATAGCAATTAATGTTCCATTTGTTTATGTCCGAAAAAAAAATGAAACAAAAAATTGCTGGAAAAATAGAAAAATGGCTGGAAATTTCGTTTGATCGACGAAATTTTTTTCTTAATATTCCAAATAATTCGAAAAGGACAAAAAAATATTGGTTCGCGATGAAAAATTCTCAAAAGTAGAAATTGCTCATTTTTTAATTGTTTTTTTTTCTTTCATTTATTTATTTAAATAAAAAAAAGAAAAACGAAATTAATAAAACGGTTGAAAAATAACGATCTCGTGTGTCTCGTTACGCTACTCGATACGCCTTGGCTTCCTTCCACGCTAGGACGATAGAGCGTTATATGCGAGTGCAACTATAAAATATATCGCATACAACATGCTGGAGCGATGCTCCATTTCCCGCGTAATAATTGTGCACAAAACTGTTGTCGAGTACTGCACTATTTTTTTTCTCACTCTAAGAATCATTGGAAAGCGTCGAAATGTTAAAAAAAAAGAAATTTTTATTGCTGGTGCAATTAAAAAGCCATAAGAATAATGAAAAATGTGAATTCGAGAGATTTCCGATGAGAGAAACATTATTTTGGAATATTTTTGATATTTTTAAAAGGATTGCCATTTTTTTAATTCGGTCGAGATCCCAGCGATAATTATGTCGATCGAACGAGTGCAGAAAAATTTAATCAAAGGTTTTTTACGTGGATATCGAACGTTGATATAGATCGAGGAAGAAAAGGTCGAAAGTAAAAGTCTGGAGGAAAGAATAGAGCGTGAAAATTTTTGATCGCATCGCAGCGGTTATGGGATCGTCATAAAAATAAAATTGGCATTCTTTATATCGAGAGGCTTATAAAACTCCTTATGAAATGTTTTTTCTCCTTGTGGGCTGAGGATTCGAATGTACAATGGAAAATACATGGAGATTTCTCGAGGTACTATGCCTCGGAACCGGAAATACTCATGGGAATGAAAAACGAGGCGAGAGGGGCGATCGTATCGGCTCCTCGTTTAATTCGTATTCATAAGGTGGCGTGTGCCGCCTTCGTACGCTAAGATTTTTCATTTCGAATATCACAAGGTCCTATTGCTCACTCTCTCAGTGCCATTTGTCGAGGGCAAATGAACTTCGACCAGCTATTTTTCTCGTACGAGCATTGCATTCTTGATTTTATGAAGATTGAAGGTTATTTATCACGTGGGTACTGAACGCATGACACCTCGAGGTTAAAACCATGAATTTTCGATCGACCACTCAATTCTGCGTCGAAAAGTTCTTACGCGTTTTTCGATACGATCATTTTTTCACGAGTTATTGAGAATTCAAGTTGGGCCAATCAGAGCGAGCTTCGAGGCTCCGCCTACCGACGCTAAACCGGGCTGTTTATTGGCTCAACTTGGATAATGATTAACTCATCAACGAATCGACGTATCAAAAAACTTTTGGGGACTTTTCGGTTCAGAATTCATTCCCTTTTTCGAATCCCCATCCATTTGGACTGTATTATTTTTTTTTTTTTGGGAAATTATCGAAATTTACATGAAATTTTAATATCGACGGGAATTCCAAGATTGTGCGGTTTTGTAACTCGTATCGATTGAACTCGTTGCGGTATTTGTATTCACGAAACGACTATCGAACGGTTGCAAAAGTATCATTGTTTTTGTAGCTGATGGTGTTGGTTACACCCTTTTCTCATGAGCAATCAACACGGTCCTCAATATGCTATACGTACATTCGGATGTGTGTGTGTGTGCACCGAGGCCAGACGATCAAACTACTATAGATGTGTCAGGGCAACACACGAGAGCCGTAACTAACCCAGGCTAACCGGTGAAACGCGAGGAGGACAACAATGCCCACAGTACAATCAGTCGATCGGTAATGGCACACAAGGCACGTTCTAAGTGTGCTGCTGGTGTTGTTTGTGGGCCTTGTACCGTTCGCGATATTCCAGTACGAAAACAATGCACTACATACTTGCGAAGGAGTCGAATTTGCGGTTTTTCATACAGAGCTCATGACTTGGAGCAAATTTGAAGAAAATATTACAATTTTTGTATAATTTCATTTACCATTAATCAAATAAAAATGATTGCATAGTAAAAATCTGAAAATTGATCGTTTTATCTGGAAATCTTCGATGTAAATCGGACATTTATGATGTTTCATTAAACGTTTAGCGAATTTCATCTAATTGTTGCTCATCGTTCTCGCGATTCAGTTGCCTATATCGAAGAATGGAATTCCACGAGGTTATACCATGTGGATGATTGTTAGTCTCAGAGTCGAAGTGTCAGTCTTGCGACTGAATCCCACCGGCGCTTTGATCACGCTACGATTGTGAAACTTCAATGTTTCTTCCTTCTCGAGAAACATTCTCGTGGACGAAGACCACGGTCGCGTTTGCTATGGCCATGGTCTTGCGCGACTCGACTGCCAATGCTCTCGCGTCGGGTTTCGAGCAAATTCTTTGGCCAGTGGTAGAGTTACCACATGAACATGAATGTATACGGGGTGTCCAGAAAGTCGTATCAACGAAAAAACGATTTTTAATGCGATGCACTATCGTTTAGTCCATAATGTGGTGACAAGGGTGCATCGTAGGAAAAAATGGTTAAGGACTTTTCTTTTTAGAATTGCACAATCAACCCATGTGTACAAAATTTGGACATTACTTTTCGGACACCCTATACATTTGTGTGCATTTTCACGCCTATGCTAGTAGCTTTAACCGGGAATTCCCCAGTTCCATTAGTTCGATTTGGATGCCGATTTTTTTGTGGCTTCTTCATACTGTAGGGGACACTGTCCATTTTTTTGGAATTTTAATCTCAAATAGTTTCGGTGGAAAAAATTCGTAACCAATGGTTCATGGAAATTTTGGGATAACTCATTGATTTTTTTGACCCCGTGGTCGATACACGGATCAGCCCATGGAGTGGACCGGTTCGGGTATTCGTCAGACCATGATCTGCAGTATCCCTTGGGAGAGGGGTGTCGATTACGAGGGCGTCGATCGCAGATCGTGTGTCCCACAGCTCGAATGACGCATCGATTCAATTCCAAATACGCACACAATGTATAATAATGTCTGCAGATTCATGAGACACAACGACGAATTGGAGCCTCCTTACCAGTAGAATATACCTGAGAATACTTGACTCAAAGAAAATAAAAAGTCAAGTTGGATGGATTTTTTAAGGGGCAGGACGAAAGGCCTGAATCGACGAAGCGAAATTAGCAGCGTCTCGCTTTCACGAAATTTTTTTGCATCCTTTATACAGAAGGGACGTAATGTCGGACGTTTGGTATTTGGAGTCCCATTTGAAAAGGTCGACAAGATCTCCGAGGACATATAAATGATACAATATTTTAAAAAAGACTCAATGGCTTTGATGTATTTATGAAGGATCTGGTCTAAAAGGGAGAAATCAATAATAGGAGTTGCTGTACCACCGAAACCTTTGTGCTTGCTTTGCTCGTCAAGAGGAACGCAGAGCTCGTGAGGGATTTCTTCCCTTTTTTTACATTTTTTGCAAACCCCAACCCATTGAAACGTTTCCTCGCGAGAGTCAATGATGATGAGGGCGTATTCATGCACGTTCTCACCTGAACGCTCTGCGAGCTACCAAAGAATTCAAGGGGTGTCCCAAAAGTCATCTCGAATTTGCAGCCAAATGGTTTAGTCGTGAAAACCTGAACAACAAAGTCCTCAGCCATTTTTCTCTCCGATCCATCCTTTACGAGATTTCGACTCATTTATGAGATAATCCGATGAGGACTTTTCTCTTCAGAATCGCACGATCTATCAACACTCAAAAATCCAGATGTCACTTTTCGGACACCCTGTATATTCACCTAAGCGTTACATCCGCTAAAGCATCGAGAAACTTTTCTTTCTTGCTACCCCACGCAAATTTCATTCTCCTTTCGTCAAGAGGAAGGATTGTACGCATGTTCGTCGCTCGGAGGTAGTTTCCCTATCAACAAACCATCCATACCCTCAAATAGAATTGGAGAATGGAATCTCGAATCGCGATTGCGATGCGAGGGCATTTTCTTTGTGCCTCATATTCCATGATTATTCTATTTACGTCGTTTTTTCCTGGCTTCCTTTTATCCAATTTCTTTTGTACACATTTCCTCGTTATTTTCGGCCATTTTCTGCTGCGAAGCTACTAAAAACTTTCACGAATAATTGTCATCCGAATTTGCCATATTTCATGGCCTCAAATCCAAAAGTAATTGCGACCTCACGATCGCGACTAGATTTCTAATGGAAATGGCCAATTGCCGCGCCCAAAAAACCGTCTAATCTAGCGCAGAATAATATTATGTCGATTTGGTTGAACCAAAATGGAGGTTAGTCTTCTCGTTACGTAGGGATTAGAGCGCGAGGATGGGATTCACGGGTGGCAATGTGCCAAAAGCCTTTTGGACAAAGCCCACGAAACTTCCATCTCTCCGGATGAAAAAAAAAACTGACAGCTAACAAAAAGTTACTCTTGGGTTTCGTGACGAACAAAACGAGCTGCGATGATAAAAATATTTGTGGCTGGAGATTTTCTGTTTTTTTTTTTTGTTTGCTGCTACGAACCTACACGTTGGAATTAACTTTCCTGTGACTGGCTAATTAGACCGAAAGAACTTTGCTACTTGGACAAGTTTCTGTAACTGGAGTGCCACCTGGTGAACGTGTCGATGACTGGTAAACGTCCCAATGATCGATAATCGTCAAGGTAGAAAACTACCAAGAAATCTTCAAGATTCGATTTATTTCGAATGCGAATTTGTTTTCAAGATTTTTCGAAACTTTCGAAGCCTCGAAAGTTGAATTTTTACGATTAGACTGCGTAGAATTGAAATTTTGTAAAAGGTACTCACTTGTAGATCGAGTCCGGATAGTCTGAGTCTCCAAATGGAATCAACAGATTACCATCGTTTGTTGCCGAAGACGTTGAGCCTCTTGGTGACCTTGGAGCGCCCTCTGGCTCTCCGATCAACACTTCTGTACGTCCATTCTGAAATGGACTACTGGCTCGACGTTCACAAATTCTTCCACCTGGTACTGGTTGCTGCAAACAGATTCAATGACATTTTTATTCCAGCATTGAGTTCTGCCAGATGTCGAAACATTCGTATGAGGAGATGTTTATTTTTACCAATAAATTTGCCTCTTCAGGACAACTTCGCTGTTTCTCCAAGTCTTTACGATCTTTCGTCTCTTCGTCAACTTTGACAACCCCCTTTGGCACTGTCCCGTTGCTCAATTTCGCAGGAACGTTTCGATTCACCGGATCTCTATTCAACGAGACAACGAAAAATCTTTGTAGAACGAAAAATCGACGAAAAGTAATGATTACGGAATTTTGTACGAAAATAAGCGATCAGACATAAAATGACAGTTCGAGGTGTAAAACTGATCAATTTCTCGTTTTTTGGGTCCTGAGCAATTTTTCTCTCCGACGCCCCAGTCGCGAGATATCAAGAAATATAAGACACAGCCAACGAGAAGGTCGAGAATCGCATAGTGGGCGGGGCCAGGCAGACCACGCCCCCGCGAAAATCTTTCATAAAGAGATGCAAATATCTTTAGAACGGTGGATCGGAGAGCAAAACGACAAAGGACTTTTCTCTTCAGAATTCCACGATCTAACGACTCTGAAAATTGGAATTCCAAATTTTCGAAAAATTCGACCAAAATTCGACTTTTTCCGTCTACTTTTTTTTCTACGCTCGAGTTGGTTCTTTGTTACAAAAATGCATTCAGTTTCAAGTGCATTGGTGGTGTTTCAAGGTCGCGATTGGAGCCTCGGGTTACGACACTCTCGCTCAAGATCGATCGTAATAATTCCATGATTTATTCAAGCATGCGACAATGTAACGGATAAAAATTTCAATTGTAAACTCACGCTAGAGTGACCGTTATGTGACTATTAGTTACGTCCTTTTTGGGCGTTTCGTCTGTACTCGTCGATGCCGAACCGTCGGTTATCTGGAAAATTAAATGGAAATATTAAAATGATTGGTAAATATGCAGCCTCGCTTGTTCGAGTATCGAGGTTAAATAATAAATAATAAAAAAAAAAGGTCTCAAGTATTTGGAACTCGCGAATTAACGTTCGAGAGTGGAGGGTTCTCGTCGGCTGAAGTTAATAATAAGAGAGACGGTGGCTCTCGTCTCGGTACAATGATTTCCGGTTCCAGACGACCGGAACGAGCGTCATTATTTTTTATACAAAGATATTTTTCATAACCAACTTTATCTTCATTTTTTTTTCGCTAAAAATAATTCCTGCCATGAAAATTCGTAACGAATCCTTTGCCATTTCCTTCATTTTTCAATGTCATACCTTTTCCCTTTACAAATAAATAATTAACGACTGAAATACCCAGAAAATAATAATTCTGCTCGATTTGAGAAGAAAAAATTTCGCAAACCAATAAATTCGATTCGACAAAATTTTAATTTGTCAAAAATGTTTAAAAAAAATCAAAACAAAAAAAATTAAATGAAAAAAATTGAAATTTGTTCAAAAAATAATAAATTCCATTCGACAAACTTTTAAATCGTGAAAAATATTCAAAAAAAATCAAAATGGACAAAAAATATTTGCAAAAGTTTGAAATAAAATAAAATTAATTACAAAAAATCGAAATAAATTCATCAGATCGAACGTTCGACTTGTGACGATAGTACCACGTGCATTTAGCACTGCTGAGACATATCGTAACATCGAAGGCAGCGTAATTAAGTTAAACATGAACGAACCACCGGATAAATAGCAATCTCTCTTTCCATCCATATCGTAAAAGGATTGGCATGTATAAGAATGATATTTCCCCCTGCCTGCCACCATTTGGAATAGAAAACGTGTGCGCATCGAGCCAAGGTCGTATGCACATAATCGCGAATGGTGCTCGCGAGAAAATTTTCCTGACCGAGAGACCAGAACCGTTGCTCGCGGTGCAATTTTGTATGCACAAACATTGCATTCCTCATTTCACGAGCGCGCACAATTTTTATAAGTGCCCAACAAAATTGCAAGAATTTCATCAAATTTCACGTCAAAATTTAAAAAAAATTCATCATTTTTGTTTTTCCACCGCACACACAATTTCCATTTTATTTATTTAACTATTTTTCCATTTTCATATCCCATTTATTAATTTTTTGAATTTTTTAAAACCAAAAAAAGTTTTAAAATCCAAATTGTACGTTTTTTTTTTTTTATTATTGTTGGAATTAATATATTTGCTCACCTGCTGATGCAGAATCGCTTGAATATCCCTTGGCTGGATTTTTCGTAGCGCAGGCAATTTTTGAAGACGTTCCCTCGCCCCCCTGAGCGTCAAACAAGCGAATTAGACGAAAGAAGTAGGAAAATTGTTGTTGGAAAAAATGGACAACTTTTAATTCGATTTTTACGAAATTTGCATCGAATTATTAAAAAATTTGTTTATTTTTTCATCGAGCTATGTAGAAAGATTTGAAAAAAAGTTATTAAGCCAGTTTTTTCGAGATTTCTCTATTTAACGATAAATTGGCGTATGAAAAAAAAAAAAAAAACATCAAGTTCAACTTGCCTCAAGTATTGGAAAACAATTCGATTGAAAGACTTTTTTTAGAAGCCCTTCAATGAGCGTTTCAAGAGCCAATAAATCGATGCAAGTACGTGAAAGAAAAAAAAAATTCAGCTATTTAGAGAAGCGCGTATTAAAAAAGCTCGGAAACAGCTTTCGTCTGTTTTTCCACCTAAAATTGTTGCTCCTCTCGAATTACGTAATGTATAATTAAAAAAATAAAAAAAATTGGTTAAAAAAATATTTTTTTTTTATTTTACCTCTCGAGTGCTATGACCCAGGCGTCTCTTATGCGATCAGCGTTCGGTCCATCGAGCTCTTCTGTCGAGAGAACAAAAATTCATTAAACCAAAAAGCAAAATTGATAAAAAAATGTTAAGTCGAAAAAAAATGAATTTCAGGCAATCCCCAAACTTCCGATGAAACGTTGCACGAAATCAGGAGGACATTGGACTTTGAGACAGAGAAACTAGAAAATTTCGAGTTCCAAAAAAAATGTAAAAAAAAAAAAAAAATTGATGGATCAAAGTGAAAAAATCGAAAGCATCGAAAGGAGCTGTAAAAATAATAATTCAATGAGAAATATGCGATAAAATGATCGTTAACGAGTCGTGAATTGAAAAAAAAAANAAAAAAAAAAAAAAAAAAAATAATCAAGCAACGTCCTTGGGTCCTCTCCACTCGGATAAATTTATTACCGTCCAGGTCAAAGTGTACACGTTTTGCAATATCCTGGCTGTCACTCATTTTTATGAGTAAAAAAAAAAAATAATTAAAATTTGTTGATTTATTTTTTGTGAGAGGAAAAAATTATTTCTTTTTCCCACACTTCGCGAAGCTTTCGAGGCTGCACTCCGAGAAGGAGAGAAAATAGGAAAATTGTTTGACACGTGTCAATCAATTTAAAATCCAAAGTTTTGGAAAATTGGATGAGGAATTCGTAAAAAAAAACAACGAGATGATGTACCATCGACGGAAGGATCCTCGTCATCGATAAACTTAATGCCAGACAGATCAAAGTGTCGGGCAACGTCATTTTGGAGTATTGCATGATTCGCCGTGAATAACGAGTTCGCGTTGCGTTCATTGGCGAAGCATTCGATCGTTGGATCGTCGCGAATCGATCGAGTACTTTCGGGAGTGCGGGCTCGATTTTTCGAGCAGCTGCATCGCGTTATTTTTCGGAAAAAGTCTGTAAACTCGCGGCTCCCAGTTGACAAGGGCCTGGGCAATTTTTTCGAGCGATTCTCTCGCGTCATTGATTATCGACGATTATTCGATTAAAATTCAATAAAAAAAAAAGAAAATTTTCATTTTTCAAAAATTCAAACGTTTTCCAATCAATTTTTCCACGATTTACGAACGGGCATGAAATTCCGTTGGCACATGTTGACGCGACCGACTAAACTTGTCGAAAAAAAATTATTTTCGAAAAAAAAAAAATTTTAATCGTTCGATTTATTTTTTGCATAAAAAATTGCAATTCGTTGAATTTAACAGACGCGAACTCTTCATTGGAAACAAATCCTTTACCGAACTGTCGCACACATTCACTCAATTAAATAAAATTAATTGTTTTTTTTTTTTCGAATAATTAACGAATTACAAACGAGAACGTGCGTTTTGTATCGACGAAGATTGTGAAGTCGATTTTAATTATCGTGAAGAGTGCACACACACACGTGTTACGAGAGATATCGAGCAACTAGAAAACTTTCGAGCCAGAAACCGAATGGACCGCAATAACCCAGCATCGAGTGGAGGAACACACAGCAGAGAAAGAGAGAAAATATAATGATGTAGAGATCGTTCCAAACATTCTCCTGAGTACTTGAAAAATATTTTTCTGGCTCGATTTATCGAATTATTTTTTTTTTCAAAAATTCTGAAAATTGTTTCAGAGAAAAAAAAGAAAATTCGTTTCTTTTTTTTCCGTGAATAAGAAAATGTGGCAAATTTTGAAAAAAAATGCTTGACGCCTTTTCCGAGGCTTTTACTCTCGCACGCTCTGCGCAGACTGCACTATCCGGCTCCTCTGAATAGCCCTGTATATTTTATATATAAATATATAGAAGTGTATGGTGAAGGCGCAAATAGGGGTTTATATTTGGAACTGGCGATCGGGCCTCGTGTCAGGCAACTCTCGAAAATCTCTTGCGGAGCGGCAAAACCAACAGAGCTAGTAGGGAGGATAAAAAAATAACGAAAGCTCTCACAGTGAATGAAAGAGGCAAAGAGCGAAAAAGAGGGAGAGAGAGAGAGAGAGAGGAGGAATAAGGAAGAGTCAACGCACTTAAAAAACCTACCCCAGCATTCACGAATCGTTCGCAATCCGACAGAGTCATTAGGACGTTTATTTTTGGCAAAAAAAGGATGGGTGTTTAATTTGAAAAAAAAAATCGTTTTTTTTCTCGGAAAATAATTAATTTTTAGTTTATTTTTGATTTTTTTTTTTTAATTTCATTTTTTGAGTTTTATTTTGAGTTATATTTTGAATTTTATTTTGAATCTTATTTTTATTTTCATATTTTGAATTTTATTTTGAATTTTGTTCTGAATTTTATTTTGAATTTTATTTTGAATTTTATTTTGAATTTTATTTTGAATTTTATTTTGAATTTTATTTTGAATTTAAATTTGAATTTAATTTTGAATTTTGTTTTGAATTTTATTTGCAATTTAATTCTGAATTTAATTTGAAATTTAATTTAGATTTCTATTTTGAAATTTATTTCGATTTTTATTTTGAAATTTATTTTGATTTTATTTTTAATTTAATTTTTAATTTAATTTTGAATTTCATGCTGAATTTCGTTTTGAATTTCGTTTTGTTCCTAATCTGTATGAAAATTGTAGTGAATAGACGATAAAACAGGCGATTTGGGAAAATGTGAAAAAAATCTTTCGAACCATGTGGAGAATGAATTTGGTCGTTTTATCACCGCAATTAATATTTATCCAATTAAATCGGATGTTTGGCGGTGTAGTAATTTTGTTAATTGACGTTACTTGATTTGAAAAGTTTGCGGTTTGGAAAGGAGCCAATGGGAAAAGTTTGTCTCGTGTTTCACGCTATGTTACGGATCTGTTTGACCACCGTTTCTCTGTGTGTGTGTGTTTGTGTGTTTTTGTGTCGGCTTGGTTTGCCGGCATTTTCCGGATATCGAGGAGAATGCATGTTGCTCCACTTGAGAATCTCTCGTGACGTTTTCCATTTATTTTCTCTGACTCCCTTAGCCATTCGATTAACACGTGATGATTTTCAATTAACCTCGTCAAGATCGAGAAGAAAATCTTTTTGTGATTTGTTTTAATTTGGAAATTTCGAAAATGAAGAAAATTTGAAAAAACTGAATGATTGGGCTGAGAGCAAAGTTGGTGATGTAGTGGTTTTTGCAATTGAAGAAAAGACACGCGTGAAACGTGTCGGCATATTCGGGTGGGAGGACACAGCGAGATTTCGTTGTGAGGAGCCGCGATGGTTGGTTAGGATGTGAGCTGGAGAGAATCTCAGCGTCGACATCGCGAGGCCAAACCAGTTTCCTAACTGTACACCAGTGAAAGAAAATAAAAAAATATATGTAAAGAAAAGTAGAAGGGAGACAATACGATCGCTCCTCTCGGCACCGAACGTTTGGCGTTACAATCTTTACTACGTTTATCGCATATACAGGGTGTCCGAAAAGTCGAGTCTTTTTTAAGCTGGAATGGAAAGCTGGTGAGATTCTAAAAAGAAAAGTCCTTGGGTGCTTTTGCGTGAGACTAACCGTTAACGAGTTATCGATTAATTAGTGATTAACGATGCGATTGGCCGTCGCCAAAAGTCGATTGGAATCTTAGGTCGATTGAGCATCGTTTGGTCGATAAATTTCGAGAAGAAAAGTCCTCAAGAACTTTTCGATTGCGTGAGATTTGAGAGCGTTCCGAAGCCAACCAATCAGGAGCCGAGAAACAAAGAAGTGGGCGTGGTTATGACAAAAAGAGCGATATCTCGCGAACGGCGCATCGTACAGTAAAATCGCTGAGGACTTTTCTCTTCAGAATTCCAAGATCTTTCCATAACATTTGTTAAAAAATTCAGTTTCGTCAAAGTTTCATTATCAATCCATGTTTTTTGCAAAAATATCGTCATCACCGAGATGAAAAGTAGAAAAACAGCAATTGGCCGTGACTTTGAGGACACGCCGTGTATTCGTCATGAGAGACTCACGTGTATACAACACACAGTCTCGAAATCGCGGTCGCCGGAGCCACAACCACGCTCATTGGTGGCAATCATGACGAAGAAAACGACCCAAGGTGCGATACGCGAAACGACAGCGTCACTTTTCTTGATTCACGCAAAAAAAAAGTGTAACCCGACCTATATTCGCGAAGAAAGAGCATATACGAATGATACTTTGCATACACAGACTCAAATAAAAATCATTAATTCGTTGAGTCAAAAAATTGAAGCAAAAAATCATGATGAATCGAAAAACACTTGATCAACGTCATAAATTTCGTTAATTGAAATAATCTTTCGGCAAGAATGGTTCGTGTGGGAGTTGGTTATGTATGCATAGTAGAAAAGAACAAGGCACAGGCCGTACAAAATCGCGTTTGTGTAGTCAGCTCTCCGAGGCTTAAGAGGAGAGGGGGGCTAGCTCCCGGTGCATTCCTCGATCACTTTCATGACTCTTGTGCAAGTTGAGCTCTCTCTTGCATCGTGTCATACAGAATACTAAATGTAATAATTCCGGAAAAAAAAAACCAAACAAATTGTAAAATCTTTCGAAAAAAAAAAATCCAAAATGAGGATCGAATGTAAAATTATTTTTGGAAACTGATTTTGGTCAAGAATCAAGAAATGTCGAGTATCAATTTTCATTGAACGAAATTGAAAAATGCTCCAAAATTGTTTTTTCAATTTTCATCTCGCATGCAAAATCTTGCAGACTCCGCCCACTCGAGGCTTCTTTTCATTTTGCCATAACTGGTCCACCTTCATCTCCATAATTATGTATATTTCGTGTAAACACAGTATTATGCTCGTGCACGTATACTACGAGCGAGGAAAAGGAGGAAGGTGAGGTCACACACTCGATCATTCGAGGAAACAATTACGTGGAAGGAAATCCTCTATAAATTTGCACTCTGGATTTTTATCTCCAACAATTCGCCCACGTTCCTCAGCATTTTCAAATTAATTTCGAAAAAATTTCAAATTTCAAGTTATTTTCGCGTAATTTTTCGTTTTCCGCAAAATCTGGATCAAAATTTCATTAACAATTTTTTTATCGACTCGGCTATTTCGCAATTGATCGAAAAATCGAAAAACAATTTTTTTTTCACGTAAATAATCCCTCGATTGAGTAAAAATCCAAAAATAAAATTATTAAAATTCAAAATGGCGTCAATGCGAAAAAAAAATATTAAAAAATACGAAAAAAAATGGACAAACCTTAAAAACGAAAAATCCGTTGAAAAAGGGCACAGAAAATGTCGAAAATTGCGATAATCCTTGCGAGGTTTGTCAGGAGGTAAAAACGAGCACTTTAATCCTGCAGGAAATAATATCGTAGCAGGTATCCACAATTTCGAGAATGTAACCGCACATTTTGACGGAGAGGATGGTTTCGTACTTAGTACGATTATTTATAACGAGCTTAGCGAAACGTTTCAGTTCGCTGCCATTTTCCGGAGTCAGTTGGCGTTTGGAAACACCCGCACGACGATGCACCCGCGTGTAAAAAAATCAAAATAACGAAAAAAAAAATCAAAAACGTAACGAAAATGATTTTTCAAAAATTGAAAATTAAAAAAAATAAAACACTGAAAAAAAAAAACTGCAAAAATAGCACGAGCAGTCTGACTAGCGAACGAAAATCCTCGGAGCGCGAAACAACACCTGAACAAAATATTCCACAGCTGGAACGCAGCAATTTGCCACGATCGCGTTAAGGTACCGCACGTAAAAAATGCTAATCGAATAATCCCACTGTCTCAAATAGTTCCTCAACGTTTTACACGTTATTTAATAAATAATTGACAAGGGAATAAAAAAAAAAAGTTTTCAAAATTTGACGACATTGTTTTGGAGGTAAAAAGGTAAATAATAAATGGTCGCCCAGGTCGTGCTGGTAGTACCGTCGCGATATAAACCTTCCGATGGCACTTCGCCTCGGTTGGTTTTGCCATCGCGAGCAGGCAACATGAACGCGCTTGGTCGTCGTCTCTCCTGGCTTTTGGTTGGCTTTCACTCCCACCTGGCTCCATCCACCGCAATAAGCCATCCACGCGATCTTTGCCTGGACACCGAGAAACCTCTCCCTCCCCCTTGAGCCCCCTTCCACCTGGAATCTCTACCTTAATCTCTCTCGCGAGCGAGCGAGCGAGCGAGCAAGCTCTCGCTCCTGCTCACATTTTTTCTCACTCTCTCTTTCACTATTTATGTATCATTATTTTCTTCGATTCTTCCAACTCACATTTTCCCCGGCTTTCCTTTTTCGCGCAGTCATTTTCAATGAATCACTTCATTAGCTAATTTTCATTCTTTTTCTTTGTTTTTTTAATCTTTTTTTATTATTTTCCTCGATTTTATTGCTTATTGTTAATTAATAATTATCATGTGCTCTCAACACTTATTTATTTGTTTATTCATTTATTTATTTCATTATTTAGTTATTTGTTTATTTATTCGTTCATTTTTTGAATTATTCATCAATTTATTCAGTTATTTATTTATTTATGCATTTAGTTATTTGTTTACTTGTCTATTTATTTATTTATTCACTTATTTACTTATTTTTTTATGAATTTATTCATTTATTTAATTATTCATCCATTTATTCATTTATTTATTTATTTATGCAGCAAGTTATTTGTTTAATTGTCTATTTATTTGTTTATTCACTTTTTTACTTATTTATTTATTCATTTATTGAATTATTCATCAATTTATTAATTTATTTATTTATTTATGCATCAAGTTATTTGTTTACTTGTCTATTTATTTGTTTATTCACTTATTTACTTATTTAGTTGATTATCGAATTATTTATTTACTTATTTATTTATTTATTCATTCATTTATTTAATTATTCATCCATTTATTCATTTATTTATTTATTTATGCATTTATTTATTTGTTTACTTGTCTATTTATTTGTTTATTCATTTATTTACTTATTTATTTATTTATTTATTATTTTTAATTGATTAACTTCGTCAACGACGATCCTGATAATTAAGATTCAATTTTTTGAATTAATTACAAGGCGCTTTGGATTCATCGTCGGTTTATTTATTTTTCTCGTNTATTTTTGTTTTTCTTTGTTGTTGTTGTTTTTTTTTCTGGTTTTGAATAATTAATAATGTTCGGGCTTGTCGTTGGAATTGTTAGTGTTTTTTTTGTTTTAGTATTATTTCCAGTGGAAATTGCACGTGCTGGGTGGGTGGGAAGAATAAAGAAAATAGGAATGACCACCTTGGTCGCAGTCTGATCCCTGTGTCGGGCCGTATCCACTGACCTGAGTAACCGTGCTCGACCAGTGGTAAAAGCACGTTATTGTACAGACCATACGGAAAACCACATACCGTTGTATGTGCACACTCGGATATTATCTGCAATTTCCTTTTTTTTGCCATTTTGTCATTCTTGCTGTTGTTGTCGTTGGTTTTATTGTTTGGTTTGCAAAAAAAATTTTGTGCGGGCGGAGGAAAAGGAGAAAAACATTGTCAAGGATTTGAGCGTTCGAATTATTTTCGTTCTGGAAAACTAATGCTTTGGGAAACGTTTCATCAGATCCTCGAATTTTTTGGAATCGTTGGCAAATTAATTGAATAAAAATTCAAGAAAAAAAAAAAAATAGGAAAAATCTCACGATTTTTAATTATTTTTTTAATTTCATGTCACTCACTCATTTTGTTGCCCGTCCTTCTCGTCACTTGCAGACTAATCGTTCCCGATTTGATGCACTGCAATTGCACAATTATTTCATCCATTAGTTTCTTTTTAATTAATTATCGTTTATTTTTGTTAATTTTGTTTTTTTTTTTTTTTTCAAATAAATAAATTCAGGAGAAAATTCAATTGCTGACTGGAATTTTTTTCAGTTTTTCTTTTTGCTCCATTCGTAAAGTCGAGTTTTGAAAATTCATTTTTTTTTCATTTTTTTTTTTCGATTTTTATGCACAAACTTTTGAGACTATCGTTCGTAGGAAAATGTTCTGGTTTACCTGGTGTATGTACTGACTGACTTCGGCATCGGTCGCGTTCTCCAGAGTACGACCATTGACCTCGAGTATCTCATCCCCAACCTCCGGATTATCAGCGTTGTCCGCTGAAGAGCCTGCGTTCCAATCAATCGTTTCAATCAAGCGATATGCAACCAGCAAACAACGAAAAATTCACTCGTCCACATTTCGTACCAATTAACCAGACGTGCATTATGAAATGAATTTTAAATAAACGCTAAACACGATGATTAATGAGAAAATTATAAAAATATTTCATTCATTTTTCCCACTGAATGAAAATTCATCTTTTTTTTAGTTAAAAATAATTTTCCATAAAAAAATGATTTCATTGAAAATTATTCGTTTAAAATTCATTTAAAAATCATTTTATATTGACAAAAACGTTTTTGACGCGAAATCATTTGAGAAATTGGATTAGAATATTTCAAAAATTCATTCTATTCAAAAACATTCATTAAACATTTTTTGGAAATGATTTTTCATTTGCAAAAATGTTTTTGACGCGAAATCATATGAAAAATAAAATTAAAATTAAAAAAAAAGGATTTTATTGAAAAATTCATTTTTTATTTGCAAAAAAATGATTTCGACTCGAAATCATTTGAAAAATTGGACGAAAATTCCAAAAAATGATTTGATTCAAAAACGTACATTCAAAATTTATTTGAAAATCATTTTTTATTTAAAAAAAATGATTTCGACTCGAAATGATTGAAAAAAATTCTTCCAATCATCAAAGAAATTGGAATTTCGGCGAATTGGCAAAAAATTTAAAAACAATTTAATAATTACGAGAAAATAAATAATCGTACCGTAAAGTTTGATTTTTCCATTGTCGTTCATCAAAATGATGATGTATCCTCCAAGGTCGACCATGTTGAATTTTTTTTAGTATCTCGTGTTTTTTTTTCACAAACTTCCTTCCCTCCAATAAATCTTGACGTACAGATTGTAAATATTTATACTACAAGTTCCGCAGTATAAATAACGACGTTTTGCTGGGGAATTTTCGAGGATTCGTGTCCCGATGTGACAGAGACAAATTCGAAGCAATAATTTTTGAGTGTCGTCACAAATTGAGTGACGTTTTTTCTCGTCTCTTTGGCACCTCTGAATTATTTCACTTTTGGCGATATTTCTTTCGCACTCTAGCAATCCTTGCTCCACTCGCCATTTTCATGGAAAATCATTTTTATTTTATTTCGTAAAAAAAAACAAAAAAAAATGTTTTCAACGAAAAATCGTCGATTATTTTTTATTCTTTTTTTAGCGACGGCCACGCACCATGAAATTAATCACTCCCATTAAATTCTCATCCCCATACACTTGGACACTCGACACTTTTGTATTTTTCGTTTTTTTTTTTTTTCGAAAAAATTCTGGACGGTCCGTTTAATTGTTTGTTTGATTTTTAACGAGGAATCGTTGATAAGCAGCGTGTGCGACAAGATTTCACTATTTTCATCCCTCAAGAGCAAAGCTCGACCAGAAAGTTTTGAAAAAATGGATTTCCCATAAAAATTGAATCCAAATTTTCCGGCCGCTCCTCGAGTCACGTTTTTTCTTGGTTTTACGTAATCAACGTGCTTTTTTTAAAATTGCAAACCGGAAGTGGATGTTTGACCAAGAAAAATAGCTGGTAATTATTTTTTTTGTTTTTTTGGCAAGTTAATTTTTCGTTTCTTTCGTTTTTCGGGATTTTTACTTTTTCTTTTTTATTTATTCGTCAGCATCTATAATTTTGTGGCATTTTCTGGACCGACGGACTTACAGAGAATATTTTAAAAATTTAGCCCACCCCCGAGGGCTTTTCCCTTGCAGGCTACATTTTCTATGGTTCAATTTGGCATACCAATGTATTTTGCTTCTCCCTCGGCAGGCAATTTAGCTGGAACGTCGATCAGCGTAAATTTTTTAATTAAAATCAATTTTTTTTTAATTTTGAATTTGCCGATGTTTGTTTTTTAGTTTTTCCTCCTTTTCCCGCTTTTCTCCGGGTCTATCTCGGGCTCTGTGCTTTCGAACGAGGACTCATCATTATTGATCAGCGCTTCGTATTCTCAAGGCTCGTAAATAAATGTCACGATTGGTTTTCACGTGATTTTTCGTAATTTTCTCGATTACGCAATATTTCCTTTTTGGAAATGAGTTTTTTTTCACCTCCTGGAAAACCTTTATTTCGTTTCGCTCGTTCGCAAGGACGAGCTCGTCGAATCGTCCGCACAAATCGATTTATTTAGTTTTGTCATCGTGGAAAATTGCTCTCGGGTCCTCGAGACCCTCCGAGGCTTGTTGAGTGATTGCGAGAAAAAATGCTTCACCGTTGAGCCGATAAAGAGTGTCGATCTCTGGAGGAACGTGATTGAGTGCCGATCGATCGATTTCCGTATCGATACAGATGGAAAAACTCTTTCGAGGAAATTAAATGTCATCGTTGGTCTTTGGCGCGCCTGGATCGTGGGATTTTCTTGTGACGCGAAATCCTGACGAATTTTCAAAAAAAAAAAAAAATTATTGTGCTATTTTTTGTTTGTGACGAAAAATCGTAATTTTCACGACATTTTTCCGCATTTTCCGACAATTTTTCATGTAACACATCGCAAGGATTGTTTTTGGAGAATAATCCTGATGGAATTTTCGTCCTTGGATGTTAACACGACGCCCTTTCCAGGACGATTTTTCCCGCGATACTTTTTCCTCTCGTTCTCGCGTCGACGAGCTTTTCAAGGCTTTGGAAAATTTTTTCTATCCTCATGGTTCCCAGGGTTTTCTTGTCGCGAGGATTTTCTCTTGAAACTCGTTTTTTAAGGCTCGGGAGATGAAAAAGGAAAATTAGTGACACGAGGAGGTGCCAAACGCGAAAACCGACTGGCACACTCGAACGACCGACTGACTCCGGATTCTCTACCCTCGTTCCTGTGTACCCTCGAATCCGACTTGGCCATCTCGTCGTCGTCCTTTCTCTCTCTCTCCCTCTTTCGCTCGCAGATGAACAAACGCCTGCGCTCGCGCACCCTCCGTTTTATTCGCCCCCTTCCTTCCCCCGTTCATCTCACTTGCGTTGCGAATTTTCTCTATCGTCCCACGCCCGTTCGCAGCATCCCTCTTTGCCCCTACGGCCGCCCCTCAAACGATCCCCTGACACGAGAAAGCCGAGGCTGGTTTACACAGTCCGAGAAGCGAGGCTGCTGCTTCGGGGTAAACTCTAATGATTCACCTTTTTACCAGCATCCAACTTTACCGACCGGGGCCTGTTGATTCGCGGAAATAATGGAGGATTTTACACGCGGGGTCAATCTGACCCGAAGCGGAAACGATTTTTCTTTGAACGGCTACCAGGGTCCAGTTGATGCTTGGACGTAGTAGACTAATGTGCAGATCGCTAAGTCGGGATCTGGGCGATCGCTGGAAAAAAAAATGTGTCGAAAAATTCCTATTCTATCAAAAGTTATGAGCCTCCAAAGACGAACATTGAAAAACAGACTTGGAACGAGTTCGATTTTGCTTTGCTCCATATAAACACGGGTACCCTATGCTTCGTTGACGAGAAAAGTTTGACCGCGCCGCCACCTAGCGGCGTCGAGGCCAACTGCAACGCATCCGAGCTTTTATCGGTATCGCATTTGTGGTAAATTCGTTTTTATTTTATTTTCCACTCTGAGGCGTGAATTTCTCGAACCCTCGAGACTTGAAGGATTCTGAAGAATTCAAGAGGTCCATGACCATCGGACATATCTGTTTTCTCAGCTTTTAACCTTTCCCTGTAGCTCCGCACACACCCCGATGTGCAACGCGTATATGGACGGAGAATTTTTTTTTCTTTGTCAATGTGTGAGCCACGAGAGCGATCGGAAGAGCGGAAAAGCTTCCGGCTCGTCCACCGCTCCCAGGCTCTTTTGTGCTAAACTGATATATACCAAGAATTTCATTCCTAAGAGGGAATCTCCACGAAGAAAATTGGTTTTCGATGGCTTTTCAACTTCTTCCAGACACGAATGATTACGTTTGATCGATCGGATCTCATTTCACCACCATTTTACTTGATAAAACCTTTATCGAAGGAATTCTCTTGCGAGAAGCAACTCAGCATTTCCAGAGTAGACGGAGTGCACAATTCTGAAGCGAAAAGTCGTTGGGCATTTTTTTCTACGATGCACCGTTGATGAGATATTAACCGATTAATGCAGTAGCCAATGCGATCAGGCAGAGAGCCTGGCCGCGGAGTGGGGGAGGCCACGCCTCCACCAGTCGCGCGCTGGATTGGCTGTCACGAAACAATGAATATCTCGCGAACGATAAATCGTAGAAGAAAATGCCTAAGGACTTTTCTCTACAGAATTCGACAACGGTCCCATCCCAAGTGCTAAAAAATCGATTACAGTGAATCTTCTATCATTTCAAGGCAATTTATGCCGATCGTTTGAAAATTGCATGAAAATCCACGCTCCAATTCCTTCTGTCATCTCGGCTAACCAACAGCACATACATTTCTCCACTCGGATGGTATATTATCGTAATACTGACCAAGCCTTCAGGCTCGAGGTCGCGGAGAGTGCAGTTGGCAATTATGTGTGTCACTGTTGGTCGATGGGAAGGGGGTTGGATGAGAAATAAGGCAAGATGGACAAAGGGATGCTGTAAAGAAAATGGGCGAATAAGAGAGACGTTCGAGGAGAGATAAATCCTAAGGGGAGCATGACGAAAGGAGGAACAGGGAAGGACAGTCAAACCAGCCAGAGAAAAAATAGACAATCGAGGCCGCAGGGTGTTGAGTCAACCGTTGGAAAATACGATGCAAGCAAAAGAGAGCGAGACTGTTTATTGTGTATGAAAAGCTTGACTGGCGAACAAAAAGCGACCTGGTACGAGAAAGCTCATACATAATGGGAAATGAGTAAGAGAGAGGTCCAGAGAGAGAGAGATAATGAAAGTGCGAAGCACACGCCTGTTATATGTGCTTGCTCAAAGTGCGAGAGATCAATATATACAGAATCGGAGTTTCCACTGCCCACTCAGTCTTTCTCCGAGCTTCTCTTCCCCGAGTCCCTTTTTCCTTATCACTTCGTGTCTCGCTTCCCCTTTTCCTTCCCTCCTAGCCCCCCTTAATTTCCTTCTCAGAATCCATCAATTTCAAAGTTGAATGAGAAATTCTGCCGATCGAAAAATAATACAGAATAACGTTTCATACATGGCGAAGAAAATTTTTGATATCTCATCCAAGTTTTATTTCGCATTCTGACCTCTCGTAGACACACTGGGTCATGTAGACCCGGACAAGAATTTCGGCTGAAATCATTCCTACTCGATATATAGACTCTGTAGCTGACGGGCGGGGGTTTATATACTCCATGGGTCAAATTGACCCAGTGTGGCTACGAGGGTCAATTATACGAGGCAATTTTTTTAAATTCGTTTGTTTAATTCCTCAAAATATGTTTCCAAAGTGTTTTTAATTCGAAAAATGTAATTTTTATAAATTTCAATAAATGTTAATTATTGAGTCAAGAAAATTTTACGTCACATTTTTTCTCCCGTTAATTATTTAGTGTCTATCAAGGAAAAAGCGGCTACAAAGTAATTTACCAAGAACGTGCAGACATACAAAATACCTCAATTTCCGAGGCTTTAAGCAAAAAAAAAAAAACAAAGAAAATTGAAGGCACAGGAACGGGAGAAACTTGTTGCACAACGACGATGCTCAATCTTGCTCTAATTGTGTCCGGGGGCAATGCGAAAAGCGCATCATGCTCGTGTTACGTACATGAAAGCCTCCGACGCCTCTTTTCATATTTTTTTTTCAATCTTTCCCCGAAAAATTGGGTAAAAATTGAAATTTCAAAAAAAAATGAGATTACGTGATAGAGGAAATTAGCGAATTTAGAATAATCACTAAAATCATTGTCTTCCAATTATTCAAGACAATCAATTTTTTTTAATAAAAAAATTGACCGTTTTACGCTTTACCGACCGTCGGTAATTCGTAAAAATTCCAATAATTATAATTCTCCCAATAAAAATGATGATTTTCAATTAAATAATCGAAATTTTTATCAACGCTTTTGAAAATGGCGCCAAACTGATGGCCTCACGATCGCCTAGCAACGCAGCCAAGATGGCGGCGGCGTCATCAGCCTCAGGGTCGATGTCGATGACGAACCGCGAGCAGATCGCATATATATTTTATCAGGCAGAACAATAAGTGCGCTGCAGCCAGCAGTGCGTCGGTTGACTGCTCGATACCGAGGAAATGACTCGTCAGACGCGCAGCTAAAAGTTTTGTGTGTGTTTTTCTCGTGATTTCGAAAACATCGCCAATTCAAAAATCTCCTCCGCCATCTTTGCATTTGCTGTCGCAGCATCGGACTGAGTGTACGAAAATTTGAATGACGCCAAGAAATCGCGTTTATTTCTCGGACGCATTTTCATTGCCATGATTTTTTTTCTCATTCATCGAGATTCAACATTTTTTCGCTCCCATTGTTCTCGTCGCTCGCTATCTTGTTTTTTTTTTCTTGCTTTTTATCACCGAGGCGTGTGCTTTGTCATGGCGCGTCTGACAGAGAAGCATTTCGCGTATTCGATCGAAAAACTAATTCACGATTTTCACGTTTTTGTCTAATTTTCCTACAATTTCGACAAAATTTCTAGAAATTCCAAAAATATCTAAAAAAAATCTCAAAAAATTCCTAAAATGGCCTAAAAAAATTCAAATTTAGAAAAAATCAAAAAAATTGAATAATTTCGCTCCAAAAATACTTTTTCCCACAGAGGGTTGAAAATTTGGTTCTCAGGAAAAGATGCTGAGGCTTTTTTGACAAATTCCAGGAGACAATAATTTTAAAATTCGAAATAAACAGAAAATATTTGTTTTTTCACATTTCTACCATTTTTTTCAACAATTTCTGGAAAATGAATAAATAAATATTCAGCTACGAACACTGTGGAGGTCCGGGGACCTGATTTTCTCTAAAAATATTCTAAAAACAAAATCCCACCATTTATTTTTCAGAACCAAAGAATCAATGGCTCCTTCGGTGATGTTTTTGTTGCTGGGATTGTTCGGGAGTGCTTTGGGTTTAGTCAAATTTCAACCCGAAGCAGTGCATCTTTCTTACGGAGGTAAAAATAATAAAAACTCAAAATTTTCATTCCTGGGCTGCATGGAAAATTGTCAACGATAAATGGAAAATTTGTTTGCCACCAAAAAACTGAGATTTTCAGAAAAATTGGAACAAGTTCGTTAATTCCAAAAATAATGAATTCAAAATATTTGAAAAATCGTTTGATCTCAATTATGCAAACGTTGGTACGATAAAATAATTGAGAAACATGAAAAAAAACGTTTTTAGAAATGAGAAACGAGTTGCCATAAGAAAATATTGAGAAATATCGAAAAATGGTCCAAAATAGTAAAAAAATAGTAAGAAATTGTGAAAAAATGGTAAAAAATAGTAAAAAAAATGAAAATTGTAAAAAAATGGTAAAAATGGTACAAACAATTTTAAAAATAGTAAAAAATGGTAAAAATTCACCGTGGGATGAGAACTTGACGAGAGAACGTTTGCCAATTGTTTTCCGCAGAAAATACTCGAGATCTCGTGGTAACATGGAGCACTCGGGACGACACGGAGGAATCCATCGTCGAATACGGTATCCGAGGATTCGAGGATACGGCAAACGGCACGAGGGATTTGTTCGTCGATGGAGGAAAAATGAAACGGAAACAGTACATTCACAGAGTTGTACTGAGGAATTTAAAACCCAACAGCAATTACCGTGGGTCGAGTTGAGACAGAAAAAAAAAAAAAAAAAATTTTTTTTANTTTTTTTAAATCGCGAAAAATATAATAATTTTGGAAAATTTTTATTTCAAAGTTTACCATTGCGGGAGCCACTTCGGCTGGTCAGACGCATTTTATTTTCGAACTCCTCCGGACGACTCGACCGATTGGTCACCCCACGTCGTTATTTTCGGCGACATGGGAAACGAAAATGCTCAGAGTCTCGCGAGACTCCAGGATGAGACTCAACGCGGCTTCTACGACGCCGCTATCCACGTTGGCGACTTTGCCTATGACATGAATTCTGACAACGCACGAGTCGGCGACGAATTCATGAAACAAATCGAAGGCGTCGCCGCTTATCTACCCTACATGACCGTCCCTGGAAACCACGAGGAAGCTTATAACTTCAGTAATTACAGGTACAAAGAATTATCGAAAAAATAAAAACAAGATTTTTATAAAATTTTTCGAAATTTGTTATTTTTTTATTTGAACGATCGTGCGCAATGACTCAGTTATCGAAAAATGTATTTTCCATATCAATTTTCATTAATATTTGCGAAATTATTCAATTTTTCAATTTTTTGAAAATGAAAATGAAAAATTTCAAGATTTTTATGATATTTTTCGGAATTTGTTATTTTTTTATTTGAACGATCGTGCGTAATGACTCAGTTATCGAAAAATGTATTTTTCATTTTGATTTTCATCAATTTTTGAGAAATTATGCATTTTTTCAATTTTTTGAAAATAAAAATAATAAATACGAAGATTTTTATGATATTTTTCAAAATTTGTCATTTTTGTATTTATAAGATCGTACGTAATAACTCAGTTATAGAAAAATGTATTTTTGATTTGAATTTTCATGAATTTTCAAGAAATTATTCAATTTTTCAATTTTTTAAAAATGAAAATGAAAAAATTGAAAGATTTTTATGATATTTTTCAAAATTTGTCATTTTTGAATTCAAACAATCGTACGTAATAACTCAGTTATCGAAAAATGGATTTTTGATTTGAATTTTCATGAATTTTCAAGAAATTATTCAATTTTTCAATTTTTTGAAAATGAAAATTGAAAAACTGAAAGATTTTTATGATATTTTTCGAAATTTATAATTTTTGGATTTAGAAAATCGTACGTAATGACTCAATTATCAAGAAATGTATTTTTATTTTTAATTTTCATGAATTTTTGAAAAATGATTCAGTTTTTATTTATTTTTGAAATAAAAAAATATTTTTTAGGGCTCGATTTTCAATGCCTGGCGATTCCGAGGGTTTGTGGTACAGTTTTAATTTGGGACCGGTCCACTTTGTCGCGATAGAGACCGAAGCTTATTATTTCATGAATTACGGGATTAAGCAGCTGGTGAAGCAATTCGAATGGCTGGAGAAGGATCTGGCTGAGGCGAATAAGCCGGAAACGAGGTAACGATCGTCGTTGGACTCAATTTTCAATTTTTTTCGAATTATTCGACGAATTTTATCGGATAATCAATTTTTTTCATTTTGTTTTTTCGTTCAGAGCGAAACGACCGTGGATCGTGACTTTTGGTCATCGACCGATGTACTGCAGCAACAAAAACGCCGACGATTGTACAAACCACGAATCCCTCGTGAGGGTCGGCTTACCTTTTCTCAATTGGTTCGCTCTCGAAAATCTTTTTTACAAACATCGGGTCGATCTCGAGTTGTGGGCTCACGAGCACAGCTACGAGCGTATGTGGCCGATGTACGACTTCAAGGTATTCCTCATTTTTAACACTGGCAAAAAAAGAAAAAACAATTTTTCGACAAAAAAAATTCAATTTCGAAACCAGAAATACAATTTTCTGGCGTGACAAAAATTCATTAAGCGACTCGTCATGGAATTTTCAATAAAAACTTGTTTTCATTATTTAAAAAAAAATGTTCGAACTATAAAACTCTGAAAATTCGTATTTTCGAATTTCCATAGAATTTAAAATTCGTAAATCCTCCATTTCCGGGCTCCAGGAAAATTGTTTTTATTAAAATCAAACAAATATTTAAAAAAAAATGTTCGAACCAAAAAACTCTGAAAATTCGTGTTTTTCGAATTTCCATAAATTTAAAAATTCGTAAATTCTCCATTTCCGGGCTCCAGGAAACTTTTTTTTAATCAAAATCAAACAAATATTAAAAAAACAAATGTTCGAACTAAAAAACTCTGAAAATTCGTGTTTTTCGAATTTCCATAAAATTTGAAATTCGTAAATTCTTGGGGGCCCCTTGGCAAATTCACCAAATTCGAAAAATTGCCATCGATCGTAAAAACAATAAAAAAAAATAGAAAAATGAAGCAACTATTCCTTTTTTTTCTTTCAAGGTTTACAACGGAAGTGAGAGCAAACCTTACGAGAATTATGGAGCGCCGGTGCACGTGGTGACGGGTTCAGCGGGATGTAAGGAAGGGCGTGAAAAGTTTGTGCCAGTTCGTCCGGAATGGTCGGCTTACCGGAGTTCCGATTATGGTTACACGAGGATGAAGGCGTACAACAAAACGCATTTGTACATCGAGCAAGTCTCGGACGACAAAGAAGGCGCGATCCTCGATGAAATTTGGCTCGTCAAAGATTCTCCAATGCCGAATTACAAAATCAACTAAATTCGGAAACAACAAATGACAAATATTTATAATAAAAAAATTTTTTAAAAAATTTTAAAAAATTTTTTAAAAAATTTTAAAAAATTTTTTTAAAAAATTTTTTAAAAAATTTCATTTAAAATTTTTTTCATTCGAATCAGGGATCGAAGCGACGGATCTTTACGAGAATGAATACCGTNAAGAAGGCGTGATCCTCGATGAAATTTGGCTCGTCAAAGATTCTCCAATGCCGAATTACAAAATCAACTAAATTCGGAAACAATAAATGACAAATATTTATAATAAAAATATTTTTTAAAAAATTTTAAAAAATTTNAATATTTATAATAAAAATATTTTTTAAAAAATTTTAAAAAATTTCATTTAAAAATTTTTTCATTCGAATCAGGGATCGAAGCGACGGATCTTTACGAGAATGAATACCGTATAATCGTTTAATTGTTAAAATATAAATATATGTATAATAATATAATTATTATAGCGAATAATAATAATAATAATAATAATAATAATAATATAATTTCTTATCGGTATAATGGTTCGTTTTCGTTCGTTCAATTCGGTTGATTTTAATTTATCGTATTTCTTGTCCTTTTCATATTTTTTATGCACGTTGTGTGATCCTCGTGGCATTTTTGTGTCCGGAGGTTCGACTTTTTCCTTTTTCTCGTATTTTTTCCGTGTGTGTGTGTGTATGTGTTTTTTTTATTATTTTTTTATTTATTTTTGTTCTTTTGTTGTTGTTGTTGTCGTTAAAAAAGGAAAAATGTGATGAGCGATTAAAAAAATTGGCTGCTGTTGATTAATCGCTTTTTCGTAGGAACGAAAAGTTTTTTTTTTGTTTGTTTGTTTTTTTTTTTTTCAATTCTGGCGATAAAAATTATTTCTAGGCGTTCGATGATAATTATTGACGATTGTTTATTATTCCACGATTATTTCACGTCTTCAGTCCTTTTTGTCGTTAGTCTAGAAAAATTCCGGTGAGGCCATTTACAAAAATCACGTTTTTCTTTTTTTTTCTCTTTTTTTTTTTTTCTCTTCGCTCGCTTAGTAGTTTTTAAGTTTTACCTTTACCCCCGACGAGTCTAAGGAGGTTTCACACTTTTTCCTTTTTTCCACAAACGACGAGATTGGCCGAGGCGATTTTTTTTGGCTTGGCAAAAATTCCCGCTATTTTTTATTTTTTATTTTCCCCTTTTTCCCGAATCTGAACATCTGGCTAAATTCAAGCCTTTTTTTATTCCTTTCCCGCGTGACTCGTTATTCCTCGAGCAGACTCCACGCGAAAAATTGCCATCGAATATCAAAATTAATCATTTTTTTCCCTCCTCTCAGGCTTTTCCAAACTCGGCCAAAGTTTAGCTTGAAAAAAAAAGAAGAAAAAAAGTGCGAAACCAGCCCAATAGTCTGCCACTTTGAGATATGTGTTAAAAAATCTAAACATGCACCAAACGCCGCCGAATCGAAGGCCGATTACTTTTTTCCTTTCGAATATATATTTCTTGTTGTTGTTTTGACGAGTCGTTGATTAAGCTTCTTTTTCATTTATTAATTAGTAGTGATNATTCATTAATTAATTTATTATTAATTAATTAATAATTAATAATTAATTAATTAATTAATTAAATTAGTAATTTAATAATTAATCAATTAATTAGTAATTAATAAATTAATAATTAATTAATCAATTAATTGGTAATTAATTAATTAATGATAAATAATTAATTAGTGTTGAAATTGGTTTTCGCACCGATTGGTGAAAAAAAGTCGTTTCGCCGAAAGATTATTGATTCCTCGCTTGAAAGATCGTTAACCTCTTGGTAATTAATAATTTTTCATTCGTCGTTGATTTGAATTTGGTGCATTTTAGCGCCTGCTATTTTTTCCGCCAATAATTGGCACGTACTCACGATAAATAGATGTTTTGTTTAGTTTGTTTATTTATCTGAAAATTGTCTTCATGTTCAACGAATTTTAGGGAAATTTTTGTCAAGCCGAATCGTCATCGAGGGTCAGTGGTTGATCGAAACTATCGATGAGGTCGCTGCCGAATGACTCTCCTGGTATGAAAATTGGGGAAAATGCTCTTGCTCCTCCGCGATCGAATTCAAACCGCTGTCGCTTCCCAATATCGCCTGGTCCGGCGGCGTCAACTCCACACTCTCACCCGTAAATTCCGTGTCGAAATATCGCGTGTCCGTGTCCGATGTCACCTGCGGCTTGAACGGCGGCGGTATTTTCTTTTGCACCAAATCCGACCAATCGATCGAGGAAAAAAATGCGTGATTCATTATGTCCTTCGCGTCGTTCGGACCACCCCCTAATCTCCTGTTTGGATCCTTTATCAACAGACCTGCGAAAATCACGTTTTTTTTCTTATTCATCAATTTTTCACTTTTTTTCTATTTTTCTATGGGACGGACATTTTTTTTTCTCCATTTTTCAATGTCAATGCGTTTGGGATGTTCCGAAATATCGAAAAATCATGTTTAGAACAATTTCCAATTTTTCCCTTCAAAACACGTGCAAATCGAAATCACGTTTTGTCGAAAAGTTGTAAAAAAAATAAAAAAACGCTGCAAATTGAAATTTGCAAATTGTTTGTTTTTTTTGATTGCTTGGGTTTGGTTTTTGAGGGAAAACTCACCTCCCAACATGTCCTTCGCCTCGTTCGTTATGTTTCTTGGAAATTTAACTTCCTCGAGAAGGATGAGGGTAAATAATTTCTCGTGATCGCGATTGTAGAATGGAAGACGACCGCACATCATTTCGTACATAACAACGCCCACGCCCCACCAATCGACCGCACGCCCGTAATCATTGTCCTCGAGGACTTCAGGAGCAAGATATTCCGGCGTGCCACAAAACGTTTTCGTTGTGCTTCCTGTGAAAACGAGGAAATTGAGAAATACGTTTCGTTTTTTTGAGGGATTTTTATAATTCTCGTTTGTTTGTTCGTTTTTTTGGGTTTTTTTGGGGGATTTACGAACCGTAAGTAATGTCTTCTTTGCAGAGTCCAAAATCTGCAATTTTTATGTGACCGTCCTTGTCGAGAAGAAGATTCTCGAGCTTTAGATCGCGATAAATAATTCCCTGCGAGTGGAGATAACCAAGTGCCGATATTATCTCGGCACCGTAAAACCTCGTTCTGTCCTCACCGAATACCCTCGAACGACTCAGGTGAAAAAACAATTCACCACCGTTTACGTATTCCATTACAAAACACAAACGATCCGCCGTTTGGAAACTATACTTTAGAGACTGACCAGAACACACACCAATCGATCATTACGCAACTTTCTTTTCACAAAATATCAAAAAATATTTTAAAATATTAAAAATCATTAAAAAACATTTTAAAATATTGTAAAATGTTAAAAAAATTGTGAAATGTTGAAAAATATGGAAATGGATTTTAAAAAATTGAAAAAATGGTGAAAAATATTTCAAAAAATGGTGAAATATTGTTAAATATCGAAAAGTGTTGAAAAAAATTGTAAAATGTTGAAAAATATTGAAAAAAATGGTGAAATATTGTTAAATATTGATAAAAATGGTAAAATGTTGAAAAATATGGAAATATATTCAAAAAAATTGAAAAATATTTTTAAATATTGAAAATCGTTGTGAAATATTGAAAAATATTGTAAAATGTTGAAAAATATTTCAAAAAATGGTGAAATATTGTTAAATATTGAAAAACCTTGTGAAATATTGTAAAATATTGAAAAAAATGGTAAAATGTTGAAAAATACGGAAATATATTCAAAAAACAATGAAAAACATTTTAAAATATTGAAAATCGTTGTGAAATATTGAAAAATATTTCAGAAAATGGTGAAATATTGTTAAATAGTGAAAAGTGTTGAAGAATATTGTAAAATATTGAAAAACCTTGTGAAATATTGTAAAATATTGAAAGAAATGGTAAAAGGTTGAAAAATATGAAAATATATTTTAAAAAATTGAAAAACATTTAAAAAGCTTGTGAAATATTGTAAAATATCGAAATACGTTGAAAAATATAGTGAAATTATTGAAATAAATAGTAAAATATCGAATAAAATGTGGGAGATAAACTTACAATTAGGAAGGGATGATTGGTGGTTCTGAGAACCCGATTTTCCGTAAGAGTGTGAGCTACTTCGTCTTTCCTTATAATAACTTCCTTCCGCAATATTTTAATAGCGTACAAATGGCCGGTCGCTTTTTCGCGACACAATATAACTTTGCCAAAAGTTCCTTTTCCNAAATTGTAAAATGTTGAAAAATATTGAAAAAAATGATGAAATATTGTTAAATATTGAAAAACCTTGTGAAATATTGTAAAATATTGAAAAAATGGTAAAATGTTGAAAAATATGGAAATATATTCAAAAAAATTGAAAAACATTTTTAAATATTGAAAATCGTTGTGAAATATTGAAAAAAATTGTAAAATGTTGAAGAATATTTCAAAAAATGGTGAAATATTGTTAAATATTGAAAAACCTTGTGAAATATTGTAAAATATTGATAAAAATGGTAAAATGTTGAAAAATACGGAAATATATTCAAAAAAAATTGAAAAATATTTTAAAATATTGAAAATCGTTGTGAAATATTGAAAAATATTTCAGAAAATGGTGAAATATTGTTAAATAGTGGAAAGTGTTGAAGAATATTGTAAAATATTGAAAAACCTTGTGAAATATTGTAAAATATTGAAAGAAATGGTAAAAGGTTGAAAAATATGAAAATATATTTTAAAAAATTGAAAAACATTTAAAAAGCTTGTGAAATATTGTAAAATATCGAAATACGTTGAAAAATATAGTGAAATTATTGAAATAAATAGTAAAATATCGAATAAAATGTGGGAGATAAACTTACAATTAGGAAGGGATGATTGGTGGTTCTGAGAACCCGATTTTCCGTAAGAGTGTGAGCTACTTCGTCTTTCCTTATAATAACTTCCTTCCGCAATATTTTAATAGCGTACAAATGGCCGGTCGCTTTTTCGCGACACAATATAACTTTGCCAAAAGTTCCTTTTCCGAGAACTTTGAGGAATTCGAAATTTTCGAGTGTCTGCGAATGAAAACAAAAAGAAAAATAAATAAATCGCTTTTCACGTGCAAAATTCTTCCAAATTTCTCATTTTTTTCTACGTACGACTTTTTTCTTTCCCGAACTTTTGCTACTGGAGGTTCCCTGCACGCTGAACTTTGCTGAGAGTTCGTCGATGCTACCGTCCCCGTCAATGTCCCCGGATACGACGCCCAGAGAACTGCCGGAGTCGGAACGTCCACCACCCGCCGATTCCATGTCCATGTCCTCCGGGGACGATGACATTTGCATTTGTGGCTGATGCTGTTGCTCCTCGCTGGCCAAGCGGTCGGCAACGTATCTGGACAGAAGCAAAACGTTTCATCACCTCGTCCCCAACATTGTAAAAAATTCAGGAAAAATTTTCTCGACTTAATAAAAAAAAATTGTCCAAAAAATCCAAAAAAAATCGACAAATTTTATTTTTTCCACGAATCTTTTCGTTTTTCCACTCCGAAGAGATCAGCACGGAGCAAATAAAATTTCCTCAAAAATTTAGTGTCCAAAAAATCCAATTAAATTCCAAAAATTCCTGAAAAACTGATCAACGGAGTTGAAAGGTCGCCGGACCAAGTGCGAATGAGCTTCTCGGCTGTGCAACTACTAAAAACAATTTAATCGCAATTCCAACCTTATGGCGGTGACCCAATCTTCTCGTTCCTGTTCCGTCTCTACGTGAAAAGTTCTTTCGATGACGGTAGTCCATTGTAATCCTCTAATGACAAAAGTGAAAGGTTTGGGTCTGTCGACAGACATGATTTGACAGCCTCTGACGGTAAAATTATTGAGGGGTTGTGCAGCCGCCGCAGTTTGTTGATCGGGTTTGGCTTTGAAGCCGACGAGGGTTCCGTCGTCTCTCAGAACAAAATATCTCGATCGCCAATTTTTTATGTGCTCCCCTGTAAAATATTTCCATGGTTAATTTTTCGAAAGATAATTAATTCGTTGAAAATTCGTTTATGGTGTTTTTATGGGGAATTTTTTTATTTTTTATGGTGTTTTTATGGGAAAAAATTATTTCCATGGTGTTTTTATGGGGAAATTTTTTTTTTTGTTAATTTCGAAATTGCGGGCTCGAGGAAAATCGTATTTCAATTTTATTTCGAAATATTTGACGGCGCCATGTAAATTGTCGGCGAAATACAAATATTTCGTAACGCCGCGACGATTGTTCGGGGAAAAAAATAAAAGTCGTGAATCATCGCGGACGAGCGAGTCAACAGAAAAAATTTGACGCGACGTGTTTCTTTTTTTTTCGTCCATTTTTACGAAATTTCTGCGTGAGAAAAGAAAATTTGGCATCTTTCGAGGGAAAATTGCGTTTGCCGAGCGTCGCGGAAAAATGTAAATACGAAACGAGGTTTTCCATGGGGCGGAAAAATGAATGCTTGGGGGATAAAAATAAAAAGAATGAATTTTCGGGGAGAAATGGGAATCGAGACTTTGGCTAACGAAAAGAAAGAATTTGTGTGTGTGTGTGTTTAGTAAATACCGCGTTTTTGGAGCCAGCCTTCTTTGACGACGTGCTGACTGGCGCCGGACGCCACGGCGCCCATCGTTGCGTCCCCCATGACCCCGACCTCGTCCTCCCCGTAAAAACAATTATTTATTTGTTGACTCTGTTTATTTATTTAATTGGATAAATAAAAACACGAGAATTGTTCGCGGCGAAAGGAAACACAAGAAGATGGCTCGTTTGTTACGAAAAACGTGAATGGCGTCGCGCGTAAACAATGTTTCATTTATGAATCGGAGGAGGGAGCAGG
>JBAJMU010000011.1:5225195-5255577 GCA_037952995.1 Hyposoter didymator
TAAAAATTATTATTAATAATAATTATTTCGGTTTATTAATAATTAATAAACTTTATTTATTTATTAACTTTTATTTTATTTTGGTTTTATTTATTAATAATTAATAATTTGTTATAAATAATTATTTGAATAAAAATTATTAATTATTATTTCGGTTTATTAATAATTAATAAACTTTATGTATTTATCAACTTTTATTTTATTTTATTTTTATTTATTAATAATTAATAATTTGTTATAAATAATTAATAATAATAATAATAATTCAATAATGCGAATAAATAATTGAAGGAAAAAATTAGAGATCGGGGGAGAAATGTTTTTTTTTTGGGGAATTGATAAAATTTAACTTACTTCCTGATTTTCATGTCGAGAATGAATCGCTCCTTTTTCAATTGAGCAACGTTTTCGAGGCTCCCTTCGATCTGTCGTATGACAGCTTTGTTTTGCAACAATTCGTTGCACAGAAAAGCGAGCATTTGGGCTTTGTGGGTTGGATTGAGAGCGAGGAATGGTTTGTCGCGAAGTCGCTCAGACATTTTCCAAGTCTCGTTGCTGTGTAGATGCTCGTAAAATTGTGCATTTTTGCCCGATCCGCAGGATTGATAATCCCCGCCGTTCTGATGATGATCCGCAAATCTTTTGTCACGTTCTCGCTCCAGACACACTCCCGTTAGAGCTTTCACCTCGCCAGTCGCATTCGCGTACAAATAAATGCGCAACACTTCGCTTATGTTGGCGTGGGTTATGTCCGCTTGGCGCAAACTTTGACCCAGTCCTGTCGTGTGACGCGCTGGCTGAGGTATTCCCGGATCTTCGATCGCGCACACCAACAAATGCGTCATTACCGACAACATTTCTTCCTCCGCTTCCTCGTCGTTCAGCAACGCCATTTGTAGACTTTTCAGGCTTGGCAGTGATTCCATGTCTGCGTTTTAACAATTTTCACAAATTTCACTTCAATGAAATCTTACACAATTTACTTAATTAATTAATTAGTTAATTAAAAATTAATTAATTAATTAACTTTTAAAAAAAAGTAAAATTTCAATATTCAGGGATTGGCAGCGATTCCATGTCTGCATTTTTACAATTTTCACAAATTTCACTTCAACCAAATCTTACAAAATTTAATTAATTAATTAATTAGTGAATTAAAAATTAATTAATTAATTTACTTTTTCAAAAAAAGTAAAATTTCAATATTCAGGGATTGGCAGCGATTCCATTTCTGCATTTTTGCAATTTTCACAAATTTCAATTCGATAAAATCTTATCCAATTTACTTAATTAATTAATTAGTTGATTAAAAATTAATTAATTAATTTACTTTCGAAAAGAAGTAAAATTTTAATATTCAGGGATTGGCAGTTATTCCATTTCTGCATTTTTACAATTTTTACAAATTTCACTGCATCCAAATCTTACTTAATTTACTTAATTAATTAATTAGTTGATTAAAAATTAATTTGTTTATAAATTTCCACTCGAAATAAAGTTTTACTCAATTTACTGAATTCATAAATTAATTTTTTAATTAATTGGTTAATTAATTAATCAATTAGCTAATTAATTAATTAATTAATCAATCAATTAATTAAGTAATTAATTAATTTACTTGGAAAAAATTAAATTTTACTTGAAATTGTATTGGACGGAATTTTAGTCTAGAACTCTTTTTTCTAATACAATTTTTTATTTTTTTTTTCGTAAGTTTGACGCGAAAGGGAAGAAAATTTGATGGACAGACTTACCGAATCCGAGAGTTTCTCCGAAATTGTGTAGAAACTCGAAAACCATGACGATGTCCGAAAATGCTTGGCCGGAGAGTTTCAGTCCCGGCAAACGTTTTATTTTCGGAAGAGGTCTGTGATCTGCGGCGGAGAAAAAAAATCAAGTGAAAAGATTTTATTTTGACTGGTAAAAATGAAAAAAAAATGATGGTCGAGCTGGGCAGATTTGAACGGAGGGAATTGAGACTTACCAGTGAGTTCCGTGTCCTCGACAGGCTTCCTGATTTGCTCCACAAGTTCCAGCTCCAATTTTCTTTGTTCAGCGCGTTTTTCTTTGTTGGCAATCCTTTCGGCTCGAGCCTCCAATCGTTTTTTCTCTCTTTCCTCCATTTTGCGACGATTTTCGAGGGCCCGAACGAGGGCCATGTGTTGTCGCCTTCTCTCGCGTTCCTGCGTCGATTAACGAACGAAAAATGTTGAAATAACAGAGTGAAAAATGCACGTGGGACTTTCGGTTTATTGGGAGAGCGAGGAAACAGAAAAAATGGCAGGAAATTGAGGAAAATGGTAAATTTGTTTGGAGTCCCTTCGCATCCTCGCCAAATCCAGAGCCTGTTAAGCAAATTCCCAAAAAAAACGCCTACGATCCTCATGAAACTATCAAGAATGCCATTTTTGGGTAAAAACATTTTCAACTATTTTTAGACCCCAAGAGGAAACTAATTTCTCATGGCGACTAACTAAATATCAACAGCGTGCATTTTACGTCTCGAAAAAGTGGGAAAAACCCATGTTACCGATGCCCAGCAGACCATCGACCGGTCAACAACTTGAAACTCAAAGGAATATTATTCGTTGACTAAGAATTCGGTGAGATTTTGAGCGAGGAGTCGTGAAAGCGACCAACAACAACAAAAATTTTGCAAAGCGACTGAAACGAGTGCGTTATCAAGGACGTTGTATGCTCAATTTTCGGTAAAACGATTATTTGAAACGTGGTCGAAAGTGAGATCGAGTTAGTGCAAGGATTTCGTCGTTGTTATTTATTTTTTTCTGCTTTTTAAAATTTTTTTTTTAATTTTTTTTTTTTGTTATTTTTGTTTCTCCATTTTCGTGCTAAATTTTTGGGTACGAAACATACCAGCTCGACGGTGTAGAGCATCTCGCGCTGCTTGCTGAGCTCCTGCATGTACATCTGCAGCACAAAACACATCCAATCCGCCAGTGCTCAAACCTCAAACTTTTGTTTTTTTGTTTTTTTTTTGCTCACACACACATTCGCGCCCACTGATGCATCGAATGAAGGATCATTCGCAAGAAAACTCAAAAGTAAACCAATTTTTAAGAAACTAAAACTCGATAATTGAAAAATTGTGAAAAAAAAATTAGAAAAATTGATTCTCGATTTTTTTCGACTGGAAAAAAAAAAGTAATAATTCTGCCACAAGCTCCTTGTTCCGAAAAACGAAAAAAAAACCTCATTCGGGTCCTTAAAAATACTCCAGTACCAAAAATCCTCGTTACGAGCACAGAATTGCTTTCTTTTCGCATTTTTTCCTCCCTCCATTACACATACGAACGCAAAACGTACGAAGCATAACATTTAATTGACGAAACAAGAAGAGGTGAGGGAAAAAATAAAAAAAAATTTTATCATCAAGAAAAATGCAAAAAAAAAGAAGAAAAAAAAAAAAGAATTCGTTCTCCAAAAATGTTGATTATTTTTCCTCGATACTCGAAAATAATAAAAACTATCTACGACACTCTGGAAAAATAAAAACTTCTACGACTAGCCTCCCACGAAAAAATGAATAAAAATTGAAAATCGAAGAAAATCGAGATTGGACTGACCTGCTCTTTCAACATAACTGCTTGTTGTCTCTTGAGCTCTCGTTCCTGAAATAATAATAACAATTAAAAAATAACGAACCCAAAAAAATGGAGGGAACGAGCGAAATTTGATAAAATTGCCAAAAATCGATATTTCGAAATGAACGAAAACGTAAAAATTCCACAAAAATGAGATAAAAATGGAAAAAAAAGACTTTTCTTTTTTTTTCGTAATTGGCTGGAAATGAGTGAACGAGATTTTAGATTGAGGGCAACAAGTACCTGTTGCTTTCGTTGTTGTTCCTCCATCCGGATTTTCTCGACCTCCTCTTGTCGTTTTTTTCGAGCCTGCGCACATGCCAAACTCGGTATCAATCATAAACTTAATAAATGCGAATAATTACAGAAATATATAAATACAAAATATTTACGAATAAAATTGAACGTCAAAAAATTAGAAAAAAAAAAACAAAAAGAAAAAACTTGAAACCAAAAAATTGAGAATAATTATTTTTTTTTCGTTTTAAATGAGCAAAACGTATAATTGAAAAATTACATTGATTTTAGACGATCGTGGTAAATGATGAATAAAAGTTTTATATTCAGAATATATATTTTTACGTGAGAGACGGAGAAAGCAATGGCAACCATCAACCAAATTGGAGTAAAAAAAAAAACGGTATCGAGTGCTCGAAATTTTATTTACAGAGATTTTCGTATTTTTCGTAAACTGCTATTTTTTTTTTTTTAATCCACTTGGTTCATATTTGCCGATTTAATTAATTCGTAAAAAAAAAAAANGGCAAGCATCAACCAAATTGGAGTAAAAAAAAAAAGGTATCGAGTCCTTGAAATTTTATTTACAGAGATTTTCGTATTTTTCGTAAACTGCTATTTTTTTTTTTTTTAATCCACTTGGTTTATATTTGCCGATTTAATTAATTCGTAAAAAAAAACGTTTCGAAATAAAAAAATGAATAAAATTAATGAAAATAAATGTGCTGAGTGCTTTGTAAGCTGAAAAAAGCTCGCGGCCAACTACGAGAGATCGAAAAGATTTTAGTTTCGTGCAGTGTTCGATGGCGTAATTCGAAGTATTTTTTTTATTCTATTTTTATTTTTTTTCAACCGCTGCGAGAAAAATCGCAAATCTCGATAATCGCTCGTTATTTTTCTTTTTTTTTTCGTACGGTCATTGCAATTTGTTTCTTTTCATTTCGCCGAAAATATTTCGTCACAGCTTCCTAGCCAACTTCGCTTTGTGTGTTAAATTGGTAAAGCAACTATTGGACGACTGAAAAATAAGCGAAAATAACGAATGCTCTGAGAAGTAAATGAAAAGTAAAAAAATGTCCAAGAAATAAAATGATCGATAAAAAAATTAAATTCGTCTCGACTCTACCAACGAATTCGGCACTTTTTCTTCAAAGTCTGATTCGTCATTTTCTTGTTCTATAGTCGCGTACGAAAGCACAAGGAAAAAAAAATCTGTCATTCACCGAGAAATTAAAAAAAAAATAAAAAAACGTAAATTTTTTTCGATAAATGTCAAAAATAAATTCCGAACGAAACTGGTCGAGAAAAATGCAAGTAAAAGACGATTGAAACCCCCTGCGAAAAATCTGCAAGAAAAAAACCAACGGAACAAAAAGTTTGCATGAAAAAACAACAAAAAGTAGGAAAAAAACTTGATCTCGCCGTTGCATGCGATTTGGAAATTAAAATAGAATGAAAATAAAAGAAAAATAAACCAAAATGACTAATAAAACGAAAAAATTGAAAAAACACAAAAAACTATGCAAAGATATCGCAAAATAACGAAGAGTGAAGAAAAAAGGCGCATGAGAATATCGACAGATACGAAAAAGCTCGATATTCCAAAAACCGAATAAATGAATTTAAAAAATGAATAAATTTCAAAAATTTCTTCAAAATTTCCAAAAACACTGAAAATACGAGAGCGAGATATAAAAAAAAAATAAACGAATAACAATAATAACACTTGGATTAATTATTCGAGAGTAATAAACGAAAAAGTATGATTAAAAATAAACATAATTATTGTTAAGAGTAGCAATAACCATAACAACAACAACAACAATAAAAAAATAAATAAAAAAAATAAATAAAAATATAATAAAAATAATAACGACGATAAAAAAACATTGGTGAGTTAACGTGAGAGAGCAGCATGCAAAGGACCAAGCAATGATCGCCAGTTAATCGTCGTCGATGCGTAAATTGAAAAATTTCCTCAATAAATAGAATTTTTAATATTTCCATTTTTTTTTCGCTACACAAAAGTCGAAAAATAGAAAGCGACAGAGAGAGAGAGGAGAGAGAGGGCAAGAGAGATAATAAAAAATAAGCAGCAACCATTACGAGTAAATAACAATTAATTAAAGGTCAAAAATCAACACCATTACGTAATAATTCGATAATACGTCAAGACCGTGATTGAAAAATAGTTGGACACGAGAAAATATTAATCTAGATGATGGAGAGTGATAATAATTCAAACGGACCAAGTATATCGTAGTATTTGGTCAATATTTGCTACATCGTTGACGTCGAAATTTTTTTATCCATTTTATAAAAAAAAAATGGCAGAAAAAAAAATCCCGATGATTATCAATTTAAAAAAATCATTTTCCCATATTAATTATTATTATAATTAATAATAATTATCGTAATAAATTACGTGCGAACGAAATCGCTGGAAAAATATTTCGTTGCCGAATAAAAAAAATAAAAATAACGGTTTGCAGCTAAAAATCGAGAGATCGTTCGAGAAATTCTGGACAAAAATATTTCGACGTTAAAGTTTCATTAATAATAATGAAAAAATTCCATAAATACGAATGAATGAAAAATAAATAGATAAAAATGTGATAAACAGAGGCATGCTGGACGATGATTATTAATTAATACTAATGAATAAATTAGCCAGCTGTTATACATAGTGACAGGAGAAGCTAGGCACAGGATAGTATTGCGGCAGTTTTTCGTGTGTGTGTGTGTGTGTGTGTGTCTATTTTTTTTTGTGTGTCTGAGTAAAAAAATGATTTTTTCTCTTTTTCGTCGTGAGTGTGTGCGTGTCTGTGTCTGCGTGTGAGTGGGTTTGTGGTACGCACACAGAGACACAAAAGCACACATTTTGCACACACCAAGACGCACCACTCGTGGCTGAAGCCACGTGAGCGGCTGAGAATGTTTTTCTTTTTTTTTTTTTTCAATTATTAATTATTTATTAATTGTTGCGATAATTGGATGAATAAATAAATTTAAAAAACACAGACTTTTTTCGTAGTTTAGAGAAAAATTAATTGACTTTCCTGGTTGTTTGTTATCGTGTCAATAAAATTTATTCTCCATCTCTTAAGCTTTCTCTCCCTCTACGTGCGCGCGTCGTTTCCTTTTTTTATTTATTAATCCGCGCTGCCTTTTTATTCAATCCACTTTGAGAATTTTTTTCATTTTTCGATTTTTTTTGTTTTTTTTTTTGTTTTTTAATTTCTATTTTGACTGTTTCGTGTCCCTTCGGAGGATCGCACGTCGCGTGTGTCGCGAGTGCTCACACGTCCTTGTTTTTTTTTGTTTGTTTCGTCTCCTATTTTTTTGTTTGTCTGCGAGATTTTGCTTTTTTTTTTTTTTTTGCTTTTGTTTCTTTCGGTTATTTTGTGGAGGGTTGGGAAATATTGACTACGAACCACGACCGTCTTGTATTTTCAATTATTCATAATGGAAATAATAAATAAGTGAATGAAATTAAAATTGCAATCTTTCGCTCGTCGAGTCCCAGTTTTTTTGGATTTTTGATTTTTTTTTCGTTTTTTTGTTTTTTTTTTCGGATTCATTTTGATTGAGCAATTTCAGGCACCAACAGGACGACGAATTAAGGGTTGCAGTTTTTCTATCCTCCTTAATAATCAGCTACGACAACTATTTTTCTCTTCTAATTTCTAATGACGAATGGGTGAGGGTTTTTTTGTTGTTCATTCTGTTTTATTTCTCAATCCCCGGCGTTGTTTGTTCCGGTGATTGTTTTTTTTTTAATATTTTTTTTATTTTTTGGTTTCGTGTCTTTGGAGTTTTCTCTTGCACTGGGAGATTTAATCCGGCAGGATCGATCGATCTCGTCAGACTGCGATCGATGTCAAGACAAACGACAAACTTCTCGATCGGTTCCTGATTTTTATAACTGGCCATTCTATTTTTATCTTTGTTTCGAAAAAAAATCACAAAATTCTTTTGGAATTTCTATCGCCAGGAAGCGATGCAGAGCGCGATGCAATAAAATCGAGAAAACATTTCGTTCGGCCACGTTGCGTCATCACCAAGAACCGATGAACAGAAAATAAAACGCAAAAAAACTTAAAAATTCGGTGAAAAAAAATAAAACAGCCGATCAAGGTATTACCATCACGAAGAGACTTTATTTAGTTTCAAAATTTTGCACAAACGTTCTCGCCACAAAAACCAACAAATTTCTACCGCAAAAAAAATTTTTCCCACGTCTAAAATTCGAGATATTTAATTTCCAATTTCTCCCATCAAAACGCGTGCAAATCGAAATCACGTTTCGTCAAAAAGTTGCAAAAATAAATAAACAACAAAAAAAACGCGAATTTACGAAATTTACGAAAAAAAATCTCGAAATTCTGAACGTCAGGAAATTTTTCTTCGCAACAGAAAAGTGTTAGTTTCGGTGGCAAGGAGGTTTATAAAAAATTTGAAAAAAATCCTAAACCAAGTAGTTTCGTGACGTTGAAGTTTGCATCGTTGGAATGCAACGAAATTGTGTTATTTTTTCAGTAAAGCTCATAATTATTATTAAATATTAAGTCTGGACGATAAAGCGATCGTCTCTCGCGACCTAAAAACTGAATAGACCCGAAAAATCGTCACGATCATCGAAATCCACTAAAAAATAAATAAACTAAATATTTATCGTCCAATCTCAACGTTGCAAACTTCAGAGTCATGGAGTTTCGTGACGGCGATACTTTCGAGATATCGGGAGCGTTGTGTCGATCCCACGGCCATTGAGAGGGCAAGAGGGTGGGGGGGGAGGGCTTTGGGGTGTTCAGGCGACATCTTACCTCCAGCAGTTCCTGATTAAGCGTTTGGGTCTGAGCCTGCTGGATGTTGTTGTCCACAAGTTGTTGTTGTTCGTGTTGTTGCGGAGGATGAGCGTTGATAGTCGGAGAATTGGAAGCAGCGCCGGAAATATCGTGAGAAATATTGCAAGTTGCGTTAGCAACGGGGCCGAGGGTATTGTTGGCGTGATTGGACGACGGTGGCGACGCGGACGGTGGCGTGGGTAAAGTAATCGTAACGATGGTGGGAGTGACTAGTGGGGCGATTGGCGGTGGCGGCGGGAGCGTGCCAGAGACCGTTTGTGAGATTGTTAACGGATTGTTAATCGGATTGTTGTTGCTGCTGCTTGTTTTTTTCATGTTCTGAATGGCGGAAATTTCGGCGAGTTCGCCGATCGTTTCGGGGCTTTGCATAATGTCACGATTCCTCCAGCTCTCGGCAATGCTAACGCGATTTTTCCAAATGGTTGCGACGGTGCTGCTCGCCAGGCCCAATTCCCGAGCAACGTCGCTCTTGCTCTTTCCTCTCTCGATCTCCTGAATTATCTTCATCTTCTGCTTGATCGTGAATGCCAGCCTCTTACGACCCTGCGTCATTGTGTTCTCTTTGGTATATTTCTTGTCTTTATATTGTCCGTTATGGGGGAGGGGAGATTTTTTTCACTCTTGCTGTTGTTTTTTTTCTCTCGTTGTTGTTTTTCTTTTTTTTTTTAAGGACGAACAAAATCTTATGGATTCTAGACTCTGTACGCGGTGACTTTTTTTCTTTTTCTCTCATTCGTGCCTTTTCGTAACTTTGTAACTCTCTGTCGTGCCCTCTTTACGTTCTTTTTTTTTTTTAATACGTTCGCACTCCGTTTCTCTCTCTCACAATTTTTCTCATCGAAAAAAAACAGTAGCGAATGAATTTATTCAATTTTCTCAACGCGGTGTAGAAATTTTTAAATTCTTTACCGCTAAATATTGAAAAATCTCGACGTCTGAATAATGGAGAAAAAAAGAAGAATAAAAAAAACTCAAAATGAGCGATTGAGGAGGGAAAGAGAGAAAAGGAGCGAGATGAAAATTGGCGTAATAATAAAAGACACTCGCGATCTGTAGGGCAAATATCAAGAGTTACAAAAGCGAGTTCGATCGACGAGAGTGTAGATTTGTCTATTAAAAAAAAAAATACGTCCAGGACGCGGACTGCACACACGCACACACACACACAAAAGAAATAGAAATTAAATTGACAAGTCTTTTTTGTTTCTTTTTTTTTTTACGTTTCGAAGAGTCTACTGTGGCCTACAATGGAAAGTAAATGAGTGACGTTTTCCTCGTGTTTTTAGGCTCTCGTCTCGCTCGAGCAACACTCACGTACGATGATAAAAATTTGTCAAAATCAAGGAAATGAGAAAAATCAATTTCGAAGGTTATTAAAAAAAAAGATGGTTTTCAAAAAAGCAGAGAATTGAGTTCAACGAGAACGTTGGACATTTCGAATACAGAGAGTGATCTTTTTTTTTCGGGGGTTACGATTGGAATGGACCGAGGCTCGTATTGGTCAGGGTGGACGAAAAAACGATGTAAACGTATTCGAGGGAAAATGGAGAAACGTATAAAGATCGATGGAGAGAATAATTGAAAAATTGCAAAATAATTCAAGGAGAAAAAAAGTTGAAAAAAAAATGGGGGTGGGGGGTGTGAGGGTCAAGTAAATAATAAATAAATAATTGGGACGACATGCTGGGCTCTCCTGTCACTATCGCTAGCGTCTCTCGGAGGATTTCTCGAGCGGTGCCATCGTTTTTCTTTTTTTTTATCCACTCCGTTTTTTTTTCTGCTTCTTTCAGTTACTTTTGCGGATCGTGTGAGAAAAAGGTACAACAAAATCGAGAGAGAGAGAGAGAAAGAGAGAAATAGAGAAAAGAGGGGGGGTGGGGAAAGGAAAATGGAAACGTGATGGCTCGTGAATTTATGTGCGAGTTAAAAATTAATAAATATGAAACAAATTTGCGCCAAATCGACAGCAATTTTCTCGCTGAATCTCGTCCGCGTCACAAATATCGAAAAAAATCCCAAAAAAAATCGTCACGTTCAAAATTCCCCAAAAATCGAAATAAATTTTTTTCATTCTCCAGCAAAAAAAAACGAAAATCAACGCCGAGGTCGTAAAAATGAATTTATATGAAATTTTTCATTTCTCGCACTTTGAAAAAAAGAGAGAGCGAAAAAAAACGATCAACGAGCACCGAAATATCGAAATTTGATAAAATGGGAGAAAAAGCTGTCGATTTGTGGCAGGAAAAAGAGAGCCATATATATATATTATACATACAAATGTAAATGACGTAAATACGTTGAAAAAGAAGATGATAAGTATAAAATATTTTGCACACATATAAAATTGATATACGTGTGAAAATATAATATAATATATACAATTAAATGACGAATGTGATTAATAATTTAATAATATCCATATGTATATATAAAAAAGTTTAAAAAACGTGGAAAAAAAAATGGTTGAAGAAAAAAAAAAACGAAAAAATATGAAAAAAAAAAATTAGAAAAAAAATACGATACACACAGAGAACATGCGACACGCACGGCAGTGGACAAAATACAAAATGGCAATTATCCCAAAGTAGAAAAGAGAAATATTTGTGAACACGTATTTAGAAATATTTACGATATTTTTTGATTTAAAAACCAAGTGTGATTTTTATTATTCGTTTGTTTGTTTGTTTGTTTGTTTTTTCGGCACACAGACACACGTCAACGGCTTTTGTTTCGGTTTTTATCATTCTTGTTTGTTTTATTGATTTTTTCAAATCTTTTCGTCACTCACCTCGAGAAGCTGCTGATTTCTTAACTCACGTTCTCTCCTCACTGCTTCCTGACGCTCCGTCTTTTCTTGCTCCTTTATCAATCTGGTGGAACAAGAGATATTTTCATTATTTTTGTGAATTTTTTTTTAAATATTGAGAAAAATAAGAAATTTCGGTGAAAATTGGGAAATTTTTTCTGGGCCGATTTTTATCACAATCCCTGGGATCGGAGGGAATAGGATTTCGTTGAATTTTTCTATTATTTTTGAATTAATTATTGAGAAATTGAGATTTTGATGTCGATTGTTTTGTTTTTATTCAATTTTTGGATTTTTGTTATTCGATTGAATTGGGAAAAACGTGATTCCATGATTTCTGCAATTTTTTTATTGAATTTTGAATTTTTTGAAAATATTTTTTGGGTGAATGAATTTTGATGTCGATTTTTTTGTTTTTATTCAATTTTTGGATTTTCGTAATGTCTGTTGAATTGGGAAAAACGTGATTCCATGATTTCTGCAATTTTTTTATTGATTTTTGAATTTTTTTGAAAATATTTATCGGGTGAATGGATTTTATTGGAATTTTCAAATATTTTTACGAGCCGCTTTCTCACAATCCCTTGAATGGCCGAAAATAGAATTCAGTAAATTTTTTTAATCATTAAAAATTAATAATTAAAGAAACAGAAATTTTTGTGTCCGTTTTTTAAATTTTTGTATTTTCGTTATTCGGGAAAAACGTGATTCGACGTTTCCTGCAATTTTCGATATAATTTATTAATTTTTTTCTTAATTTTTTAAATATTTTGGGTCAGTGGCTTTTTTCGAAAACTGTCAGAACCGAAGGAAACGAGATTTAGTGCGTGCTTTGTTCCTTTTTGTCAATCGACAAGAAATCAAGATTTTTCATAATTTTTTTTATATTTTTTTCATTTATTTCTGACCTCGCTTGTTCCTTGTGTCGCTGTGCTTCCTCCTTGGCGAGTTTTTTCGCATAAGCGAGTTTGTCTCTTTCGTACTGATTATTGGGTCTGGCGTCCCTGAATCCACCGGCGGCTCTGAGTTCCTCGAGTCTCCTGGCGACTTCCTGAGAGCCGAGCCTGACGAATTCGGCCTCGGCGAAGCCCATAGTCGGTTGAAGAAATTCTCCGACCAGCGATCTCGAGGAGAACGAAAAGTTGGCTGTTGTCAGTTCGGCAGGATTTTGTTGCTCCAAAAACTGCGAAAATCGAAAAAATTCGTAAGAAAAACGAAAAAAATTGCAAAAAAAAACGAAAAAAAATAAAAAAAATTGAAAAAAAATAAAAAAATTGAAAAAATTACCTTCAGGAGATCGGGACTGCTCCTGAAAGTTTTGCCGCAAGGACTGTAATAAGAAACGTCGCCTTTGATGACTCCGGTCTTGCCAAGGCCCTTAATAACGGTTTCTCTCTTCCATCCTCGTTCCAAGGGAATCTGAAGATCTTTGTCGCTAGGATTGAGTTTTCTTCTTTTGGCGCTGGGTGTCCCTTCGGCGTTGTCCTCGTCGGTGTCGGTAACGACGTCGGTGTTGCTTCCGGATTCGCTAGTGACGTCCATGTTGCTTTCTTCGCCGGAAGCTTCGAGCAATTTGTTCTTCATTTTCTCCTGCAACGATCGCTACGTTTGGGCGAAGCGTCATGTTTTTATATTTCGTGTCGAAAAAATCATAAAAAAAAATTAAAAAAAAAAAAAACGAAAAAACGGAAATATTTGTGGGTTTTTTTTTTCCGGAGTTGCGGAGAAACGAGCGAAAAATGTGGCGAAACGAGGCAAAAAGAAATGAATAAGAAAAATTGAGTAAAACGAACCACCAACGAATTGGCCGCGCGGGCACGATTTTTCCGGCTTCCCAGCGAAGCCAACATTCGGGCGAGGGAATTAACCGAGACTCTGACGCACGAACATCAATTGCAACGCGCGAGGGGAAAAATTTCGACGTGAAGGCAAAAAAAAAAAAAAAAAAAAAAANAAAAAAAAAAAAAAAAAAGATCGGGAGGAGGAAAAACAATTGAGAAAAACAAAAGACGAGAGAGCGTGGCTAACCAAAGAAAATCGATCAGCAGGGCCCTCGAGTCCTCGAATTTTATTAAAAAAAAAAAAATTTTCAACTTTTTGCTCGAATTTTCTTTTTTTTTTCGATCGGAATCGAAGAAATGAATTTTTTTCGTCAAGATATTTGAATATTTGGCCGAATTTTCATGAGAATTATTTTCCCATTCAACGAGTGCTCGTTACCTGATTTTTCTCGTCCATTTGGCCAGTCGCCGATGCGTGCAGTTGCGCAGCGAGAATGTTCGATCTGAGCAAAGAGACTTGATGCGACAAGGGCGCGTTAGGGTCGAGGGTAGGCGTTGGTTTTATACCGAGCGCCCTGCTCTGTGCGAGCAGCGAAGCGACCGTGTTTTTCTTCGGTTTAGAGACCCCGCGACCAAGATTCCTCGGTCTGCCATCCTTGTGATGGCTCGTCGTGCTCTCGCTCTCTTCGCTTCCGCTGCTCGGCCTCTGCGGCGAGTCGGCCGCTGCGAAAAGTTGCGCGAGTGACGGACTCGGCGAGGCCGGCACCGTCACTGAATTTTGTGGAACTCTTCTCGGTTTCGGTCCAGGCTTTCTTCGAGCTGGTTTAAAAAAAAAAAAATAACGTATCGAAATTCAATTTTTCAAAAAAAAAAAAAAAAAAANAAAAAAAAAAAAAAAAAAATTTGCGTTTTTTTTTTTTAATTTGCATTTAAATCATAGAATTTCGACAACTTTTCTAGAAACTACGAATTTGTACACGACATCTTAAAAATTCGCAAAAATTATTCAAAAAACTCAAAATTTCGTAAAAATTCGAAAAAAATCGCCAAATTTAAACCGTTCGATCGATATTTTCCAAATTCAATACCAACTTTCAGACTATGATACTCTATATGTAAAAAAAAAATGAGCAATAAATCTTGAAATTTGCAAAAGTTAGAGCATCGAAACGATTTTTTTTTTAAATTTCAAAATTTCGTATTATTTTTCTACCAATTTTAACAAAATTCTCAGAGAATCTGCGCTCCATGTTTTCGAACAATCGCATTGGCATTAATAATCGTCAAAAGCAAAAAAAAACTAAAAAAAAATATCAGAAAAATGAGAAAAAAATAAAAATTGTGAAAATGAAAAATNTCAAAATTTCGTAAAAACTCGAAAAAAATCGCTAAATTCAAATCGTTCGATCGATATTTTCCAAATTCGATACCAACCTTCCCACTATGATACTCTATATGTAAAAAAAAAAATGAGCAATAAATCTTGAAATTTGCAAAAGTTAGAGCGTCGAAACGATTTTTTTTTAAATTTCAAAATTTCGTATTATTTTTCTAGCAATTGCAACAAAATTCTCAGAGAATCTGCGCTCCATGTTTTCGAACAATCGCATTGGCATTAATAATCGTCAAAAGCAAAAAAAAACTAAAAAAAAATATCAGAAAAATGAGAAAAAAATAAAAATTGTGAAAATGAAAAATCTTGAAAAATGGAAAACACTCACAAGTTCTGTCGGAAGTGAGTAAAGAGTGGCTGAGATTGCTCAATTGGCTGAGAGGCTGACTGCCAGGAATGGGCGAATTGCTGCTGGTCGATGCTGGTTTGAGGGACAAATTGAGTGGCGCATCGGAGTCATTGGCATTGAGATTGGCGTTGGTAGTGTTGCAAGTTGTGTAAATTGGGGGAGCCGAAAGTACAGAGCCATTAGTTGAATGTGCAGGCAATTTTATGACCTCAACGCGATCGATTGATTCTCTATAATCGTTGGCCTGCTGCTCGTTCTGCAAACCGGAAGTACGATTGTACTTTCTCGGTTCGATCATCATGGAGGTCGTTGTTGTGTTGGTCTGATGGGCGCTCATCGTCTGGATTGGAGGCGCGTGCACACTCACGTTCGGCGAATCCAACGATATTGTTTTTTTACGTCCACGATTTGTTGTCCCAGGAATTTTCGGCCCTACGATGCTCGATGTGTACTTAATTATTTCCGTGTCCGGTGGCAAACGTACGCCGCCCAATATACTGCTCGGATCACTGAAATATTCAAATTCACATTCCTTCAAAATTATCACTATTTATTTCACCATTTTTCGTTCCAACATTTTTTTAAACGCAATTTTTGTTCAATAAATCTGACGATCTAAATATTTGAAGAAAAAAATGTGTAAACTTATTGAAAACTTGATAATAAACTGCTGGGATCACTGAAATATTCAAATTCCCATTCGTTCAAAATTATCACTATTTATTTCACCATTTTTCGTTCCAACATTTTTTTAAACGGAATTTTTTTTCAATAAATCCGAAAATTTGAATATTTGAAGATTAAAAATTGTGAAACGAATTAAAAACTTGATAACAAACTGCTGGAATCACTGAAATATTCAGATTCCCATTTGTTCGTTTTTCCCTCGATCAAAAGTCCAAATGAATTCCACGATTTTTCATTCTAAAACATTGTCAAATGGAAAATATGCCACGATCTAAATATTTGAAGAAAAAAATGTGTAAATTATTTGAAAACTTGATAATAAACTGCTGGAATCACTGAAATATTCAGAAATAATGATAATAATAAAAAAAAGAGATTTAAATTAGTGACGACATGAATGAATTAATCACCTTCCTTCCTTGGGAGGAGTAGTGCTGCACCGAGAGCGTGAAAATAATTGAAATTTCATAAAAATTCAAGTTTTGACAATAATCGAAAAAGAATGAATATTTGAAAAGAAAATAAATGTTTACCTGACGACATTCTGGGATTGCGAGGTTGGCGTGTGGCAACTACTGCTACTCGCCGAGGTACTGTGATGGGTTGACGATGTGATGGGAGCTTGACTGACAGCCAAACTCCCCGTGTGACTACTCGGGGGTCCCGAATTACTACTGCTCGCTGACGTCTTGTGACTTTTGCTTGACTTAGCTGTGTAATCAAATAACCAATTATTCCAATTGCCAAAAAAAAGGAAACAAAAATCATCGTTCGATTATTGAGGCAAAAAAATGAGCGAAATTATTGCAAGAATTTAAAAAACTGAAACAAAGTAGAAAAATTCGAAAAAATTTGAGCCTCCGAATTTTTTTTAAATCCCTCGCGAATATTGGAAGAAAATTAAAAAAAAAAAATTAAAAAAAATTCGCAAGCGTGGAAAATTGAGTTGAATAAATAAACGAGGAGTAAACAGAGTTTGGACACTTACACTTACTGGACTTGTGGGACGAGTGGGACGGTGGATTAAGTAACGAGGCAGGATAGGGTGGTAAAAGGCTCTCGGCACCGGGTGGAAAGCCCGGCAGTCCAGCAGCCCCCTGTATCCTCGCGAGGTAGTCCTGTGCGGCCAGGTGCGAGGCCATTGTCCACCATGCTGCGCTAGCTGGATTTATTCCTACAAAAAGGCAAAAAAAAAAAAAAAACGGAATGGAGACGTTGAAACGCAGAAAAGTTCGATTATCGTTGGTGATAATAATTTTTTTGTAAAAATTACCGAGACTAGCAGCTTGACTGGCAGCAACGCTCAGGGTGCCGAGGCTCCCATGGGTGTACGGTGGCGGAGGTGGTGGTGGTGCCGATGTTGGTGTGTGACCACCAAAACCCGGCGCTGTCCCACCTCGGCCCAATATTGCATAAGCTGAGGGCAAATGATGAGCACTGAGGCCATAACCTCCTGGCATACCACCGAAAATAGAGGACGCTGCACTGTCGCCTCTTGGCCAATAAGCTGTTTAAATAAATTCGAGAAAATTGTGAGATTTATTTATTTTTAGCAATTATTTCAATTATTATCGAATTTATACGATATTTATTTATTGATACAATTGTTTTTGGTCGGTTTGCTATTTTCATTGACGAGTCAAGTCAGCCCTATGCGTGCCCTATTTATCGCAACATGCTCACTCTTCCGATTATTTTCTCCCACGAGGAGAACCTTGTTTACACTGTGTATATAGGTTACGTGGACGTTTTGACCAGGGGAGAAACTGCGAGCGAGGGGGATCGTCGATGACGAGTATACGATGAACCGGGCTTCGGAATATGTGGGTAAAAAACGCTCATCCATGCTAAACTGACCCTACGGGCTTTTCTACGTGGAAATATGCAAACGTTCATGTTTTATCTAAGGCTTTTGTACGGAATGTTGAAAATTTGGATTTTAGCTCGTGCTGTGGGATCCGGGAGGAGATTCCGAGTCGAAAAGTATTTGGGTATTTTTTGATAGGACGTTTCGTTCAAAAGTTATTCAATGTTGAACCATTGACCAATCAGGAGCTGAGGATAAGACGGGCTGACGCGATTGGCTCAATCTTCAATTCTTCATAACTCCTGAAGGAATGGTCGGATCTGAAAATACCTAAATACTTTTCGATTCGAAATTTCATTTCGATTCCAATTCCACCCTTAAAAATTCCGATTTTAAGGTAGTTCTCGACTTTGTCATATTTTCGTATTTCGTCGATAATTTTGCATTGGGGAGCTGCTGAATGGGCTTCGCATTCGCTACAACGGTAGATCTTCGGAGACGTGTGAGGAAAATAGCTCGGTAAAGATGTGCAAGACCAACGGCGCGTCCAAGGCACACACGTGTTTGCGAGAGACAAGAACATAAAGAAAAAAAAAACACGAAAACCATGGCAAAGCCGAGAATATTTCTCGGGCTCCAGGAAACGAGAGTTTCAACGAGAACAAGGGACAAGCGTTTTTTTCCGAGCATGACCGCATTAAAAAAATATACTCAAGTCGCTGAAAGAATAGCGTGCAACTTGAATATTCTTTATGTTCTCTTCGAACTTATGAGAAATAAATAAATTAAAAATAATAAACAAAGTACAAAGGTAATTGCTGGCACGGAAAATAAGAGATATTTCGATTAACAAACCCAGAGATCACAACACCAATCAGCCTCTTTTTTACAGCGCGTTCCTTCATTACGAGTAAAGTTGGGTGCGAGTGGCGTAGGAAGACATAGAGAAAGAGGTATGCTATGGAGCTGCATGATTCTGGCACTACTCCAAATCGGTTTAATTTCGTTTACACTAGGAAGTGTCGTCGTGCGTTTCTCTCGTGGAGTGCCAGTGGCAGTTGGTGGCTTACAACTCGAGGGCAAATCGCGGAAATTCGTGTGAGAGATGACAAAAGTTCGAGGACGTGGAAACATTCATTACTCATTCGTAATTGATCATTTTATTGACCGCGTCTGTGGAGAAGCTTGAAGTTCACTATTCGTTTGTGAATTATACTGCTGGGACAAAAAGATCACGAATGTGTGTCAATTTTAATTGGGGATGGGAAAACAACTCCAGGCAGAATTAAAGACGATTACATTTTATCCAGGAAGCAGGAATATGGGCGGGAGGTCCTGTTGGATTCGAGAGGTAATCAATAAATATCCAGAACCAGGTAGAAGTGCGAGAGAGTCAGCTTCCTCTCCACCTCCACCACTCTCCCTTTACCTGGTCCGCTGCATCCCTAGGATCAAGTAGTCCCTCTTTGTGGACTCGATCCTTTTTAGGGCAGGATTCCCTCGAATTCATTCGCGAGTAAAATGTCATTGGGGCTTTATGCATATACAGGATGACCCAAGTTTGCCAGTTAAATTGAATGAACCCAAGTTTGGGCTGGATTTCCAGGTCATAAGGTAATGCATCATCCATGAAAGATGCCAGAAAAATGGCAATCTTTGAATTCGATTTCACGCCTAAATAACTGCATGTACAAAAATATCGTTCAAGGCATTTCTCTAGGGAATTGTATGCTCGACAACATTGGTTCTATGCATTTTCGCTCTAGTCTTGAAAGTTTCGACGAAAATTAAGATAAAGTGTGGGCCTTCATCATCTCCAATTAACATAGACCATTAGGAATGGTGCATTCAAGTTTGGACAATTTAGCATCGATCCTGCAACATCCTGTAGGTAATGTCAACCGGGGAAGCTTGCTAAAGGAGGAAGGGGAGAGGAGAGGAAGCATAAAACTGGAGCTGGAGTGCAGGAGGGTTGTTTCTGGATGAGGGAAGAGAATCAAGGGTTGCAAAACATGGAGGATGAGATGCGCATCTCGGAACGAAGGTGTATGTGATGACTGGGTACTGAAAGCTGACCCTTGAAGCAAAAGTAAGTGAGACGGATGGGGCAACGAGGTAAATTTCTCTGGGGATGTGAGAAAGATGGAAACAGGGAGAGAAAGGGGTACGGTAGTTGCCTTTTCTGCACTATGGCAATCCTCCACTGTTGTGAATGCTTCCCAACACACATTGACGTTCCTCTACCGCACCCTTGGATCTATACAACGTTCGTGTGTTTCTATACGTTTTGCTCGCTTCAGCTTGGGTTGGGTGGCATGAGCAATGGCGATTCCTGTAGCGCCTCATCGCCAAATGGATGTCGCAATCCCAAAGCGTATTCGAGTTTGTTACCATCAGAGCAAAGATGTGCAGAGCTTCGGTGGATAAACAAGCACATAAACATCCAGCATAGCGACTTGTGTCTGATTCACACACCAATCTCGTTGACCCTCATTCTTGTAAGTTTGCAGCAAAGTTTAGCGAGTGTAATGATGGACGACGGTTGAGCACGGATGGCACGAGACTGGTAGTGTTATAGCGCCTGCTTTCGCGGCAATGGCAACTGAGGGAAGAGGCAATGAGGAATAGCATGTAGGAAAAGGAAAGAACGACGGGGACATTGATTTTCCACCCAAAATTTCGTTGCGAATGTTTCGATTGGGTCCAGGTTGCCTGGGTTCATTATGGTATTAGTTTTTGTCAAATATTTCGCAAATTGTGCATCCTATGTCGAAAATGGTGAGAACCTTTTTTGTAGAGAAACAAAATCCCTACAATTTCTAGTTGAAAGTTTTTTCTGTAGGACAGAAAGGGTGCGAGCTACAGCGGTTCTTAAAAATGAGCTCAAGGTTCCTGAACCAACAATGGATTTCAGAAGAAAGTCTGGGGTCTTTTTGCAGCTCGGGCTGAAATTCACGATTTCGGATGGAAGATGGCACAGCTTGACCTTTCATCAAATTCCAATAACCAAATCGGTATCGGCTCTGGATGAGCCAGAGACTTGCAACCGGTCCAATGAAGTTGGACCAGCGATCGAGAAGATTAATCAAGTTTAGCTTCAGCTTGGACACTGCTGTAGGGAATATAGAGCATCTTTACAAAGTTTCTGGAAAGCCCACGCGATTTCGTAATCTTCACTAAATCCAGGATCAGTATGAAATGTCCACTACTGGATGGGCCAGCAAGAGGAGAATTTTATTATATTATCGCTGCACCAGCAGCGACTCCCCTCTGAAACGCGCGTGGGCAACATGAAATGGGTACAAAGGGAGAGAATTCGAAGGGAGGCTGATAAAAATAGGAAAACTACACAAATAATTTGTTTTCCAATACTTTTTGAAATTGGGAAAAATATGCTTACCACCAAAAAGGGCGCTGGGATCGAGAAGAGGGTTCGCCTGGTCGGCTTGGAGTTTTTCGGAGGCGGAGGTGGCTCCTCCTCCCGTCACCGTTGCCGTATTCTCGCCACCGCCACCTCCGCTCGACGCGGAGTTCTCCTTCTCCATGCCAGTCTCCTGCAAAAGAAATAGTCAAATTCGCACGTCACAAATGCATAGAAGTATATCAACAGCTTTTCGAAACTAAAATCGTTTCGAATGCTGGGAAGCCGCGGCTGCCTTGTCAAAGAACAGTGTTTTTTTTTCAATGAAATGCGAAAATGCATTTTCCTAAATAAACGCAAATGCATTATCGTTAATTTTTTTCGTGACTCGATCAAACTTTCGGTTTTCATGCTGGCTTTCGGTTGGACCGAGGGGAGCGAAGTTTACGCCTCTTGGTGAATTCGTGAGAAAAGCTCTCGACTGGAAAGAGAAAAAGCGCGAGAGAGAGTAGCAGACAGAGAGCTTACACTTGGATAGAAGGGAGAAAAGATAGGGTGGGGGGAAGGGAGGAAGGAGAAGGTGGAAGAGAGGCTAGCAAGCGCGGAGGCAAACCAGAAGAGCAGGAAAACGACCTGGAGTGACAGAATGAGAGAGAGAGAAAATACCGAATCGAGAGAAAGAGAGGCAGGAAGGGGATGCGGGGATAAAGATAGATATAAACATGCAATCTTGAGTGCTGTGAGGCCATCGATTTCTCATCCGCCATTATGTACGACGACCGGGAGAGCGTAGAAAGTACCGTCAGAGGTAGAAAAAACGTCTCGAAAGCATCAAATTTCTACGTCCTTTCGTTGTTGTCTTAATCAAATAACAATTCCCAAAGATTCATTCGTCCTCGTAAAAGCCATTGACATTATTTGTTCCGTATCTTCGTCTTATTCCCTCCATCAGTTCATCATCCGTGAATGTGGAATTTGTGGATACAGCGTCATGGGGTCAGACTAGCGCGATATTTCCAAAGAGTTGCGAGAGAATTCGATCCTTCGATTCGTTTTTTTTTCAATTGGAAACGAGGGAAAAGGCTTTTCAGCGTTGGACAAAGACAAATCTTGTTTTCCATTTGCCAATTCGCACAATCGTCACAAGCAGCGGTATGAGGGAAAATGCGAAAGATGCTTGAGAGGTGGATGAAGCAAGAAAAAGTTGAGAATGGCGATACGAGGAGGTCGCGAAAAGAAAGAGGACAAAGTTTGAAAAGAGACGAGTGAAAAGTTTGAAAAAATGAAACGTTGTGCAGAAGGAATACGAGAATAAGGTAAATAAATGGGGGAGGGAAAAATGAAGAAAAAAGGTGGAAAAGAACCGAAAGAAAATAAGCAGAGGACAAATATAGAAGAGGAGGACTTTGGATACCTGGAAATGGGAAGTCTCTCTGGCAATCCTCGAGTTTTCACGAGAGTAGGTTGGGGAACGGTCGTGGGGGGAAAAAGCACCATCGAGGGGTGCGGAAGTGCAGCAAGAGAGAAAAAGATAAAGAGAGAGAGAGAGGAGATAGCCGGAGTATGTGTTAGTGGAGACGTTGTGGACGAGAGAAATAGGGAACGGAGAATAGTGAGATACACGTGATCGTAGGTGGAAGGGAGAAGGAGGAGGATTTGACCGGAGGCAAAAGGAAGGACGAGGGGAGGAGGGGAAGCAATCAATACAGAACCAGCAGAGCAAAACCATCCTCCGCTTCTCTCTAACCGGCAGAAACATGACCCTTCCCTTTTATGCTCTCTTTCTCTGTCTCTCACCTTTTCCTATTTGTGGACGTTGTCGATAGGGACCTCAGAATCACGCCTGAGATTCTCTAATTAAATAGATGACTAAATTTCAAACAGAAAAGTCTCCGAAATTTTTTTCCTACGATGCACCGTTCCTGAAATATCAATCAATTAGTAACGGCGAATCAGGTGCGTTGTGGAGAAGGGCGCGTGGTGGGGGGAAGAGCGTCTCTTCCCCTTCCCCTCCGCCACGAACCGCATTGGCTCCATTGTTCAGGGATTGATATTTCCGTAACGGTGCGTCGTACGGAAAAATGACTCAGAACTTATCTGCTCGGTATTTCGCAATCTAACGATCCTCCAAATTCAGTGCATCACTCTCGACTTTCTTGGGTCTGACTACGCCAACAATTCTAAGCTTAGGTCAATGGTTTAGTCAGTTTGAAGGAATCAGAAAATTATCCGATAATTGCATTTCAGCCAACTGCCAACATCATGTTACATTGGTGAACAACGTCGAGAAGTGCACTTTGGAATAATAGTTTAGCCCCCGCAATTGAAACAATAATTCAAACTGCCACAAAATAAACTCTCTGTACAAATGCTCATTAAAGGTAATGGCATCTATACCATTCACTTTGAGGTTATTCCGAGTAATTACAACATACTGAACGTACATACAATTTTATAAGCTGTTGGAAATGTATTTAAAATCGTACTTACAGTTAGTTACGTAGCCTTAGCTCATGGTGCATCCTGATACCACGTAACCCCATCACACCTGCAACAAAAAGAGCAAGTTTCCTCAAGTTCCAGAGCTAAAAAACATGTAACGAGCCAAGTACTCGTACGTTTTTTTTTCCATAAACTTTCAAGCCTGGAGCAAAGTGTCGTGGAGGGGGCGAGCGTTGAATGAAAAGTTTGTAGAATTTTTATTGATAATAAAAATTGAAGAGGTCTTCAAACTCAATACGGTCGCCCAGTCACCCAACAATGTACAGATTTTTGCTGTACAATTTTTTTCCCAGTGGCGTGATTCACAAGTGGCAGCGAATGGATCTCGCGTGTTTTATTCATGATTAAATAAAAACAACAATATATCTTGAGCGTTTTCTCCCGAAGACGAAGGGAGAAAGGCTGGGACAATTTTTTTCGCACGAGCTCTCTCGAACGATCCTGCAGTTTCGAACAAGCGTGCACAAAGACTTTGGACAAACGATATTTATGTGTATAGATATTTTTTTCCTACACTCACAGACACTTAAGTGGATATGTGTTCTGAGATATATCTGGGTCAACTTGGTTGCGTGCGATCGAGTTTCGTCGCTGTATTCTTTCTCACCTCGTTCTCTCTTACCAGCAGCTGCAATTCCAATCCATACGTCGTTTGCACTTATATGTGAGCCTGCACGTAGCAATTAACCATGAAGACTTATGATTCTCGATAGTCAGTGAATCGTCATTTCTGTCAGTTGAAAATGGAAACTGATGACGTTACCCACGTGGACTCACGTACATGGATGCCGCGAGAGCGGTCTCTAACGAGGAAAAAGCAAGTTTACGACCAAGTGACTGTACCCGTGGTAAAGAGTCCCTAGGTGCTGTGAAGATATTTGGACGAAGGATCAGATACAACAGACGGCAAGTTATCAGGGAAAATGAGTAACAAACGGATAAACCTTAGGAGGCCTGGATGAAAATAAACAGGCACTTATTTGTAAGAGGTACCCAATTTGCTACAGGTGCTCACAGGTGCTCAACGAATAATCTAAAGGCAGTCCTGAATAAATTTGAAACTGTTGACAAATTTAAAGGGATATCTTATTCGAGAAGCAGCGCAAAGTGTCCGGATGCTCGAAGCTGACATGTCCAGGAAAGGACTGATTCTGGATGTTGGGGTCATTGGCATACCAACGTTTTGGCGATGTATGGAACCGCCTGATTGTCGCAAGGAGCTGAAGAAACGAATCTGGAAGATCATTTCGAAGCATGATGCCACAGAGTCTTGATACGAGAGTGAGATCGGCTTGGTTTTCTCGCAGACCACTGCGGAATGTTTCACCGGAGAGGCGAGGCAGAGAGCGCAACAAGAGCGAGAGAGAGAAAATAAAGGGACTGAGAAAAAAGCTACCAGCTACTCTGGTTCTGCCGTGGCCCGGAGGAGACATTCCAGCAAGGTCGCGTACGTCGCACACGTCGCTTCTTTTATCTCGCTCGCCACCATACGTCCCTCTATTCCATCTTTTCAGCGTACGCGTATGTGTTGGGCATATACATGCGGTGCAGCAGCGGCGGCAGCAGCAGGAGGGTAGGATCTCGTATACCGCCGCGCTTAAAAAAAAAGACAGAGAGAGAGAGAGAGAGAGAGATGAAGAGCGACGAGGAAGAGAAGTCTCTCTTGATGGTACGTGATGCGCCAACGAGGCAGAACGCAGGCACGAAGGCGTCCGTTCTCGCCGAGGAGAAGAGACCAGCGAAAAATAAATTCTTTCAAGTTCTCTCGCGAAGAGCGAGCGAAAGAGAAAGAGAGAGAGAGAGAGTAGGAGAGAACGTTGCTAATGCTCCCTGGTGGCTGGTTCAAGATCGAAACTATTCGCGATGGACCATGAGGGGACTGAACCGCCACTGTTCTAAATTAGCAGTAGCGGGCCAAGCGCTTATCGATTCGCTCATTCCGTGTCAAGGGATAAAATATAATCATGCGTTAACGGCCATTGCAGAAACGCTCGACAAAAACCAGCAGAATCAATAATCGTTCTTGCATTATTTCTTCCCACGCCGACAATAATTCCTCATTCGGCGTGTGAAAGAATCCTAGAGAGAGAAATCGTCTGATTGGTCATTAGTTTTCTCAGTTATTTTCATACACAATTCTTTACATGTTATTCTTAAATCTATAGATACTACAGTATACTCAACCGGCTCTCCTCTTTTCGTCTTGCATCGCAGCGAACGAGAGAGAGAGAGAGAGAAGCGAAGCAGAGCGATCGGAATGAGAGCTTCTGAGAAGTGCAAATAGCGACACGAATTTGGCGAGTGGAAGCAAGAACAATGAGGAAAAAAAGGAAGAGGAGCAGAGTCTCGTTGCGAGAAACGCCAACGCGTTAGTTGACGAAGCGTCTCGGTCGTTTCATCTCATCGGCCGAGCCAGCCTACCAGAATCTCTTTGCTATTCTAATCTCTCGGTGTTGCTCTCTTGGTTGGAGAGATCTCGCGAGCATCCAGCAGTTTCGAAGCAGCAACGTCGTAAGAACTCGTGGGGAGCGCAAGAGGAGTGCTTCCATCGGGGAGGGACAAATAAGAGCAAGCGAGAGTCACAGCCAAGTATAAATGTACGCGTAAACCTGCGTAAAAACAAGTTACGGAGCTCTCGTTGGTACTCGGCATCGTCTGAGCCGAGTCCGAGAGATCTGAGATAGCGGTTGCCTGCGGCGGCAGCAGCAGCAGCAGCAGCGAGTGCGCACCTATTGTTGAGAATGCGTGGACGACCAATGATGTCATCGTTGACGACAGAAAAGAGGTGATTACTCGACCAACCCGACGAGCTCAAATAAAACGCGTGTCAGAAAAGACCTACCAGTACATTCAGTCTATTGCGACTCAAAACAATGGGTTACGGGTTATTGGATTTATCGACCGAGTGCCAGGATTTCAAAGGCACAAAAAATGCTGGATGGCTTTGAGCCATGAAGCCTGGAGGTTCTCAAGACTTCAGGTAGAGGAAGACTCGATAGCGAGAGGCACGAATGAACACAGTCCACACGTGGAGCGCCCTCCGCATTTTCGGATCGAGCAGAAGAGAAATAGGAAATATAACGCAAATTCGTTGATACGGCGTTCGGTAATATGATACAGCATCGCCGATATTCCCTCACTCTCTCGATCCATCTCCATCTCTCTTTTTCTCTCCATCTGGTTCGAGCCAATAGTATCCATGGCGACAACGATCGCTGAGCCACAGAGAATTCAGTCCTTCTCGTTTGCTGTCGCTTTCTGCCACATTGTCCCACATCCACCGAACAAAGAGTTCGGTGAGCTGCACATGGAGTGTGAGCAAGATAGAGTTCCACGTCGGGCGTCACGTATATTTATGTGCCTTCTCGTGATGTACACGTGCAGCAGCCTCCATCTACCATTACCAACAATACATATACGTATTTTTGCAACAATGTTACGCTGACAGAGGACACCAGAGGATTACACAATCAAAGGAGTTATCGCAGCTTCTCGATGAAGCAACTCTCTTGAGATGGATCACCAATCATAATTCCTGAAAAGCTTCCATCGTATTCGGAAGTTGAAGCGCAGTTTCGTAACTTGAACTTCTTGCAAGTTTCATCCGAAAGAACAGGTTCCTTGTAGACGAGAACAGTCGCTAACCAATGCCTCGATGCCGATGCTTCTTTATTAAAGGTTTTCCAGGAACATACCGAATTGATGGAACCCTAAGGAAGCAACGAATGGAAATGTTGATTCGGAGAGGGGCGTACATATCGCGCTTATATTCGTAAAGCAACGTCGCGGTATCCTCATGGGCGTTCAAACTGAGATCAATAAAGCACTCCTTGGTGGACTCGCGGCTATACACGCGCCTGTACGAGAGCTTGGCCCAAGCAACCCCCTTCAGCAACTTCCCCCCCGAACTCACTCACTCTCCCACTCTCCGAATCTCGGCGTCCTCGTCCGTTACACCAACTTGGAATATACGATACATAAACACGTATCGTTCCAATGTTGCGTTCGTTTCCATTCCTCTGGCTCGTCAGCCCTGACCATCGTCCCCGTCACCAAGTTCCCCTCCTCCGCCCACAACAGTCTCTACCGATTCCCTCCACGTGCATCCACACTCATCACCGATCCTCCTCCACCTCCTTCTGGCCTCTGACCCTAGGCCACCACCCCATTACGTATACACTCGTGACGATAAGCAACCACCACCCCAATGGCCGCAGCAACAGCGACGAACCGCCGCGAGAGAGCTATGCCGCTCTCGCAAAACTCAATCGTCCCTCACACGCTTTCGACTCGGTGCATGTGTATCTATAAATCCGAGCTATAAATAACCGCATGACCCACCGCGAGGTCGAGTGGTATGATCGGTAAACGATCATTCCACGGATGCGGTTCCGGGATTTTAAACGGTTGTTGCTTTGTTTAACAGTTACATGGTGAATCTCTGCGTTTAAAGGAGCTCATTCTTTTTCGCATCATGCTCCGAGGTAATATTCCTTTTCTAACGAGTCACCAAGTTTAAGTGACGCAAAGTAGAACCAACATGGAGTGTGGAGACTTACAAAGTAAAGAGAGAAAGAGAGAGAAAAGTCCTCGTTCGATAAACGATAGCCCCCGTCCTCTCCATACTACCATTGCACGTTCCTTCGTTTCCTTGTTCGGTCGGACCAACGACCGCTCGCGCCCCAACTACACAACACACACGGGGTGTCTCACATCGACCCTCCCATCAAATCTCTTCCCATAAACTTATATAAGCATAACAAGCCGCGTGTAACCTCCACATGAAACTTGAATGTTTCATTCTCGTTCCTATGAAGCATGGATAAAAGAGACTTTTGTCTAAGAAGACAATGAGACTTACCGCTAGAGCTTCCTTAAATGCAATTGCCAAATCAGACTCACCCCAGAGAAGAGAAGCTTCATAAACGTTTCAGCGATTTGATCGTCAGCATATTTCCATAAACCAGACCATAATGGCGTAAAAGTTAGGTCCGACGTTTGGGCCAAGACTCGACGGCAAACGGAGGCTTTTTTCTTTTGCCAGTATTGCGAGATAGTGTGAGTCGAGAACGAGAGAGAAAGAGAGAGCGACAAAGGCGTTCAACACTCCTCAGCTCGGCCGCTCGGGTAGGCTCGCTTGTTTTTTCATTCCCTTCTTCTTCTCCTGTTTTTCTCTCCTCCCGAGCACCTCGTTCCTCCTCAGGTATACCGGGGCTTTTAACGACTCCAACGAATCGAGTATACGACGCGGCGCGCACACACAGGCGGTACCGTATTACGATGAAAAGGGGCAAGGGAGAGTCGTTATAACCATCACGCGAGGTGCATATATGTATATATATAAATGCGTCATCGTTGGATACATTTTTTGGTGGGCCAAAGATCGTGGCAACTCGTACGGCCCATACGACTACAGGCTGTCCTTAAAATTCCACTGAAAATCATCACGAATTCATCAACGGAAGGATTTTAAGGAAAAAAAAAGGCATAGTGTCTGGCGACGCCTGCACTCACAAAAATATCATGCAATACGGAAAAATCAGTCAAGAACTTTCCCTCGGAAGATTGAGGAGACTCTCTTTCGGGCAAGACATTAAGGACACTCGATGTATGATGGTGTTGGGCCTCGTGCACACATTCGAGACTGGCGAGTCACGCGTGGAACATCGAGATATACACGATACGATCTGGTACAATGAGCGATTCGTACGATCGATATAATTGCCATCAGTCACGAATCTCACGTGGCTTAGCTACGTGAACGAGTCGATATTATATGTGACCATTGCCGCGTACACTTATAATGCCATACGGACTTTCATTCGTATGTGAGTGTTTATTCGGCAAAAGGTCCTCATCGCTCTTCTTCTTTACGGCATGGACATCGGTCGCCAAGAGGTATCAATAATGCCGAATGAAACGTTAAATAATGTTTATAAAATGTTTAGGAATTTAAAGGAATTTCTAATCTGGAGTGGCCGGAAGTTGATTCAATGTCGTTAACCGTTTGATCGAGGAGTGAATAAATGTTGAGAATAACAATTGATCGACATTTAAAAGCGTGATATCGATCATGGAAAGATTGAGCTCGAGTTGGCTTGCATTTAGTTTCTCGGCTTGTGGATACGTGTGTGTCTGTGCCGATGGTCGGTTGGTGCCTGGTTACGAAGCTCCGTTTGCCGCTCTCCTCTCCTCTCGGAGTATTGAACGAGCGCGAACGAGCAAACGACGACTACGACTACGACGACGGCGACGACGACGAAGCTCAGTATCCGTAAGAGACAGAACGATATACCCGCCGCGCGTACAGACGACACACATGCACGGATAAATACAAGAATACACAGGGATGCCAGATTCGTGCTGGTTCTTTCCCCACTCTGGCATGGACGTTCCCAACGCCGGAGAGGGAGTGTGAGAGCATCGGGAGAAATTGGAGATGGGGAGGAACGAAATGGATGCGGAGAATGAAAGGGATACAGAGATTTGTAGACGTGGAGAAATTACAATGGGGTGTTATGTACAAAATGGAAGGATGACTGAAACTTGCAAGATGATGCCTCGATACATCAAGGTAAACTATACGATACCGTATGAAAATTCGGTCGATGATCCAACAGGAACGGACATACCCTTGGAGAAGTTTTCCGTTTGAAACAAAATTTGATTGGATTTGAAATTACAAGTCTGCCGGGCAGGACTTGCGAGACACTGCATATAAAAGTATAACCTAGATGGCACAACCTGCGGGGCGCGAAAGGGACCGAAAGGCTCTCGGCATCCAAGAGTACAAGTGTCTGAGTGAGATAAGAGAAAGACGACAGCTACGCGAAAGCAGCCGGTACAGACACAGCAGCAGGGTAGTCGAGCCATCGGTTGCACATGTACAGGCCAACACACAACCGAGAGCAAGCGACGTGTCGGGCTATACATTATCTCCTCTTGCCCCTCTTTGCCCGTCTTTCATTCTTCCCCCCCCCCCCCCCCCC
>JBAJMU010000011.1:5264425-5279011 GCA_037952995.1 Hyposoter didymator
CCGAGCTTTGCGATAATGACTAATCGATTAAAAATTTTCAATACGAAGACAGCGTGTGAAAAAAATAGTCTCGGTCGCGATCTTGGCTGAAATTCACTTTCATTTGGATTTCTCTTGGACGATCGTTAGTCACTGGTGGGGAATTGTTGACGAGAAGCGATATATAGCATCGTGTTCGTTTTTTTTCGTTCTCGTTCCATTAGCACAGTAATAATGGCGATTCGACGACAATTGTGGATGGCCGAGGGTCTCTCTCTCTCTTGCTGTGGCTCTCTAGAAACGTATAATCCAAAGCGAGGCCGTAGTACAATGCTGTGTGCGGAGAGTCGTCTGTCGGAGCAGGAAAGGGGGGAACCTCGCCACGATTCTCGCTCGTCGAGTTGGTTTCCCCGGCCATTCCCGAGACACAACCAACCGAAAGAGTGAGTCGAGAGAGAAGCAAGAGAGCGTTACACGTTCAGGCGAGAATGAAGGAGGATGGAAAATGGCAGAGTTCCGATGCTTTCCGTCCTTCTCTTCGCCGCAGCAGCACCGGGCAAAACGGGGCAGTGCACAGTCCCGGTGTGTGACTATAGTTGCTTGGCCTCAACTGCGCTCTCTCCGAACGTCCGCCATGTCTGTCGTCTTCGCGATTAGTCACACGTGTATAGATATATATGTATATTAAGCCTATACACTCAACTACTGCATAAGCCAAGCCGACAGAGGTAGGAATATCGTTGCGCGAGACAACATCGCGATATTCCTGAGTCTCGTTATGATTTTGCAACGTGGAGATATCGAGCGTTCGAGCGCGCTTTATAACGACGCTCTCGTTGCACCCAAAGCTACAACTGAATTTTCCTCCGATCTTTAATCCTTTCATACCTTTTTCTTTTCTCCATCATTTTTCTCGTTGACAAGCTTCGATTAATTCTTTCCAAATGGTCGTCAGCTTTGTGGCTTCTCTTTTTCCTTTTTCGTTGATTTAAGGGAATTTTTTTACGGAAAACCTCTCATTCCCGAAGCTTATGCGTGTTCTCTTCACACTTGGGCTCGTTGCGTTTCTCGCATCTTGACAGATATACCCAAGGAGCTTCGTGCGAGTCCACGACGTCGACTCTGCACGAATGGCAGTTGCTTAGAAATCGACCAATTACCAACTCGACGTTAATACCGACTAGGCAATCACTATCGGAACAATTAAAACAGTTCCAGTTACCTTCAACGATAGTCTCGAAGGCTGCACTTTGTTACTCACGAACTGAGTCGTGCTCGAGAGATTTCATTTTTGTTGAAAAACCTGCTCGTTTCGTCATTTTCATTGAATCAAAGATTTCAAGGGTTTTCGACTTCGTGTCCAAGATTTTAGGCCCTTCGATTGGCTCACGAACTTTTCGAGATATTCAAACTGCTCGGTTCTCCGAATTTTTTTGTTATTTACTCTTTGTTCGTATACTTGGCTTTTATTAGGACATGTACACGTATAAAAATGTACGCTGTGCAAATCGTCGTGGAATATCTCCGACAAAGGAACCGTTGCGCTCAAGGCGCCTCTCTTTTTGTCTCTCCGTCTTTTTCTCTCTTTCCTCGCATGTCCTTCCATCTCTTTCTCGTTTGCCGGCCATACACGAACGATGCCGAACAAGGCTCTCGCCAAGTATATCTCTACGTTTGTCAGAAGACAGAAACGTCGAGACGAATGGCCGGTCATTTTGCCATTTCGAACACTTTTCGTGCTACTCACTCAATCTTTTTCGTGTCGATTCACTTTTTCAGCTCAATCTTCATTGTCATCGAGCTACGAGTACTCCAGTTATTATTTTCGCACACTGCAAACTCAATTTCGTCTAAACAGGACGGCTCGACTCGATTATTTTCATATCGTAACATTTTCGTCATTCGATCGTATATTCAGCTGCCGGTTTCTCAAGATTCTCTCGTAATGACAAAATGTTGTTATTATTGAAAAACAATCAGTCGGTCGTACGAAGCGATGCGAAATCGTCTTGCGTGGAAACGTCACGTTGCATTTTCATCATTGGCGCGTCGCTGAAACGCCACGTACAGTTTTTGGACAAGTACATTTGTTGGTTCCCCGCGTGTGTGTTGAATGTTCGCAATGAAATTTTAGGCTCAACGAACATTCGATGATGAAGAACCAATGGAGCATTATTCTTCTCCATTATTTCGTCTCCTCTTTCTTCCAATTGAGAATTGGAATTAACGAAATCTGCAGAGTTGTTAGCACAAAAACGACTATTTTTCTGCTGTTGATTTTTCTCTCTTCAATTTTTGTTTTCTTCTTTTTCAAAATCACCGAATCCATTAATCGCACGAACAATGAAGTACAAGAGGTATAATGAAGATTACTCGGGGAATGAGAAGACGAATCGATTCAGGTCGTTAACGGTAAACGTCCGACGTTTTATATGTATATACGCTTTGCCAACTCGTGCATGCGTATGTACGCGCACAGACACCAGTGTTTTCGCATTCACACGAGAATCCACGTATGCAAACCTGGTAATAACACTGCTCCTCCACAACTGCGCTTCGAATCGTAGTGTGCGCGAAATTCAACGTATTTTCCACAAACAAATATCACCAACTTTTAGTATTTCCACGTTCCTTCATTCCGTCTCTTTTTTGTTATTTATTTTTACGTGCGTACGTCAAATTCAACGACCGTCTCTTCGGTACCTTGACGTCTCGTTATCTCCGGAAGCGTTTATGTAAATTAAACGTTGGAATTTCATTTTTCCCTTTCCAATCGAATTCATAAAAAAATCTTTTGGAAAATGTGCAATCAAGTGACTTTTTGGACCTGAATTTGTCGGATCCCCGAACTAATAATTTGAACGATTTATTTTCAGATTTTTCAAATATTTCGGGAAGCTTTTTTTTTCACAGAATTTTGATTGACGATTTTTGAATTTTCCATTAAATCAAAAAGTTGATGAATGCTGAATTTTAAATTTGAGACAATCTACAATTTTTATCAATTTAATTGAATGAATGGAATCGATAGATTTTTTTAATTTCGATTTCAAAATTTTGCATTTTAAAAATTTCATAAAATTCGAAGATTCCAATAAACTTTCGATCTCAAAGGCAGATTTTCAAAAAAAAAACAGTAGTCAGTCATTCGTGCAACTTTTTGCAGTGTATTTTAACATTTTAATAAAAAATTGGACACAGAATTGAAAGATTTTTCTGGCCGAGTCAAAAAATGATCGCTTTTGCAATAAAAATGATTTTTACGTGGAATGTAATTGATTTTCAACCTCGATGCAAAGGAAATCTCATCATCAATTTCTTTAAATTATCCCAAAAAAGAGAAAAACTCGTTTCGCGAGAAATTAACGATTTTTAAATTCTCATCATTGGAATGCAACGAAAACTGAGTATTTTTTGAAGAAGAGTCCAAAATTTCGCACAGTATTTGTCACCGGTCTTTACTGCCATTTAAAAACTGAATTTACCAGAAAAAACGACTACATCAAAACAATAATTAAAAAAAAACGAAAAATTCGTTGGACTGCAACGATGCAATCAAAAAAATCAAACAAACATTAAAAAATAATTTTTTTTCTTCAAATAATTCAAAATTTTTTGAAAAAAGTCCAAAAGATCGAAAAATTTTCCCAAATGATGCAATGAATTTCCATCCTTCAAATCAAAGCAGTTGTCACTGACGACGCAGGCAAAAGTTTCATTCAAAAGTCCCTCAATCGTCAAAAAAAGAAAAAAAGTCGTTTCGTAAAAATTGGACGACAAAAAATTGGAAAATAATTGGCAAAAATGAATAGCGAAGAGAAAATCATTGAATTTCGCACGAAAGTTTATTTTCAGTGACGATGGCATCGTCTGTATTTATATATATATTAATGTGCATAATCTCGAAGAAAGATTTTCACTCGAGCGTTATTTCCCTTTCAGTGTCTCTCTGTGCTTCCTCTATCGCCATCTCCCTCGCTTACTCATTCTTACAGGCACGCACACACACACACACACATAAAGAATAACGCACACGGAGGGAAGCACCGGTGGACGCGTCATATATAAAGATGAAGGAACAGGGACGGACGCGAGGGTAACGAGTGCCCGGTGCCACGAATTCTCGGCCCAGCTGGTGGACGCGAAAGTGAAACATTTGAGGTAAAGATAAAAACGAAGAAAAACTGAGTGGCAAATCGATGGGGAAAGAGGATTGATTGTAAAAAAGTTGTCGAGCGTTAAAAAGTCCGGAATCGAAATTAACGAGAGTGCCGAAATGACGAAAAGCACCCGGGAAGGGGGGGGGGTTATGTGGAAGGGGGCAAATTGACGCTCGCCGCTATCGGGCAAGAATCGCGGCCTAAATGGCATTCGAGGATACTTTTTGCTTTTTCGTAACTCGGTTTTTTTTCCTCCGATGCGTCACTCGCTTTATTCTTGGCCACTAAACTTACGTTTTTTCGACACGTTATAACGGTTGTTGATCCGAGCTAACAGCCACACTGCACACACACACTTGCTCGTTGTCGTCCTCGTCGTCGTCGTCGTCGTCGTCGATGAGTCCGAGCGCAAATGAAAAATCAACTTTCGTCTCGGAATAAAAGAAAAAAACTGACGGTACGCGCTCGAGAGTTGCGATAGAAAACAAAAAACACACGCGACAATGAAAAGAGAGCCCCTCGCGGACGAACAAACTATGTGTCTCGTTTTCGTGAGGGACGCGCGAAGCTTCGATCACAAGCTTCAATTCCCGACACGAGAGAAAAGAAAGAGAGAGAGCGAGAAATAACGAAGAAAAAATGTGAAAAGGAGAAAGATGCAGCCCCTTGGCAGGGGCGGGGACGCGCACAAATATCAATTGCTTAAAAAAACTCACTGTCTCGTAGCACGTTGTCGCGATCTCGTAAATCCACCAAACATTTGATTTTCGTACGTTATTTTTTCATAAACTGCAGTTTGATTCTTCACTTTGTCGAGAAACAAGAAAACTCGTACGTACACGTTGATAGCTCTTGGTCAAAGAGTCACACGCACCAAATACGTTACGTTTTTGTTATTGTATTGTTTGTAACGATGCCGGAAAGGGAGGGAAAAATAAAAACGAACTTGGGCGAGAGCGGAGCTGTGCGTGAGAAAGAGAGAGAGTCGCGGAGAACGGGGTTACCGCGCGTCGTCGCATCAACCTCCGTACGCGCCGAATGCCGATGGCGGAATGAACCAGTGGCGCCCCGAGCTAACCGAACAGTGGCGCTGCCGCGCGGCGGACCGACACACACACACACTCGCTCGCTCCCAAAGAACAGACCACCAGTCCAACACATATATCTATATTTATTTGTATGCATGCATGGAAATATAGATATAGATTTGTAAAAGGTAAAACTTGAGTTTTCTCCTCTTCTCCACCCTGCGCAGCCTTCTCGCCCCCACTTCTGACCGTTGCCTATCCTTTCTTTCTCTTTTCTCACTCTTTTCGACCGGCAAACTCACCGATATTATTGAAATTTAAAGAGTATGGGTTGCTGCTCTCGCCGGGTATGGATTTAGTGTGTACGATCGTTATTCGTGTTGGTACGCGCACCCACAGCGCGTATATACACGAGGAACGTGTATACATGGATATTTACACTGACGGACCACCTGGCTTGGAGAGTTCTCTCGCGCAGGGCTCCGCCCCCTTTTCCTCCACCACGGCCGACCGTTTCGCCGTGCACTCGCGCTCTCAATACCTTTTTCTCGCTCACTTTTCCAGCGCCTCCCTCCTCGCTTCTTTCTCACACACACACACACGTTGCATTTTATTCTCGGCGTTGCTTCTCTCTCGTTCGTGCTTCTTTCTCGCACTCGTTGCGCCTCCCCCCCTCCGCTCCCGTTGCTCCCGAACCGAGATATTTTTCTTCATTCTTTTTCTCTCTCCTCTCGCTCTCTCTTTCGCTCATCCTACAGCAGATACACGCATTCCTCATTCCGTCTCTCTCCCTCCCTCTCACACTAATTTCTCTCATACTGTCTTCTCGCGCTTCTTCTCAATTCTCTCTTTTTTCCTCCTGACTTTTGTTCAATCGCCTTAAAACTAACGGGTGTCCGAACAATTTTCTTTCCTCGACCTTGCACGCAAATACAATGCACTCGATATCAGCGTGGCCCTCGCCATTTATTGTTTTTACTTTTTCTTCCGCGGAAAAAACATCGCGATGCGACGTGCGATTTATGAGGAACAACGAAACCAAAGTGACGAATTCAAAAAAACGTTAAGAAATTCTTGATGAGCTTATAAAACTTTGAATCGACGAAAGAATTTTTCAAAAATACCGAATAAACAAATAATTCGGTAAAGCAGAAGTATAAATACCGCAATTCGTCCGAGCGTTGGAAATTCGCTCGAAACGAACCAGCCGAGTAACGTAACCGCGGATAATAACAATAATAACCCAACCCTCCGCTCCAAGCCAATAATAACAATAATAAAAGTGTCAAAATCGAACCAACCCCCACGATTACATAACCGGAAAAATATTTGAAAAAAACGAGTCGAGCTTCTATCAATCGCCGCATCCCGCCAGCGCCACATTTTTCGATCTATGCAAAAGTACGCGAAGCTCCGCCAACCAAACGTTTCGTACTTCCGTGGTCTAGCTTTTCGGATTCGTCAGGTTTTCACTCGAAATGCCATACGCACGTATTTGTTTGTTTACGGAAGTAGAAATAAATACATGTTGATGGATGTACGAGTCGAAAGGTGGGGCGAGTTTGTATATCATGAAAGTATAGCGACGAGGAAGCAAGCAGAGCCGCAGAGAGAAGATCGATGCCGTATGGTGAGTAGCAACTCGCTTGATTCTTCGAGGCAGTGGGTCACTGGACTTCCTCCCTCTTATCGTTTTATCGCATATTTTAAAAACATCCATTATTACGATTATAATTACACATGTATATAATTATATATATGCATTCGGAAATTGCATGTTTTATCGTGCAACAATAATATCTACGATCTGCTCTCTTTATCGGTGTATTTACACGAGCGAGATTGTACATGGTGGTTTAAGGCAAATGTAGCTGCGCATTGACGGAATGCATTATTTTCCACAAACGCCTCTCAATTTGCCGTTATTTTTTTGTTCATGAAATTTTCGAGGTTATCGATTCGTGCTCGTAACGCGGAGGCACGGATTCTTCGAATTGATTCCGAACGATCTGGGCTTCCACGAATTCGTGGCTTTTCGCTGGAAAAATAAAGGCGAATTTCGCATTTTTGAGTCCTCGTGCGTTTTTTATCGTAGTCTTTGGACGAATTGTGTACAAATTGGAGAAATAGCGTAATATCGATGATACGGCGATGGGGAAAAGTGTCTCGGCGTATATAAACAGTCGATTGTGACTTTCGTCGCATCACCCTCCATCTCTCTCTCTTTCTCTCGTTTTCTCCCTTCCTCGCGGAGAGAGAGAGGAACGCGCGCGACAACGACGATTTACTATGGATGCCGCGTTCCCTCTTGGCGTTGCGTGTGCGCCATGAGCGACCGAAAGTACGAGAAAGAGAAAGAGGGAGCTATCGTAATGCTGGTGAAGCTACGAGCGACGCGAATTTCGAGCTACATTCGTATGTGTATGAAACGCGCAAGAGAGAAAAAGGCGTGAGAGAGGGAAAGGCAGAAAGAAAGAAAGAAAGAAAGAAAGAGAAGCGTTGTTGTCGTTCGCTCAACGTCGCGAGAGAAGGAGAGAGTGCAAGACGAAGCGCGCGCTATAGATAGGACGCGCTAGGGGCGATGGAGGAGTAGGAGGAGGAGGGGGGGTGCGCAGAACGTACAGATTATGGGAATGGAAACGTCGAGCGTACCTGTACGGAGAAACGGACTCTATGCCCTCTATGTGTCTCATCGCGTCCACTCTTTTTCGTTTCGAACGTTTCGCACTCTTCTCCTCTCCCTTCCTTCCTCCTTATCATTATTTACATAATTATCAGTTTCGAAACGACTGGGTTTCGACAAATTGCCCATTCTTTTTTATAACCTCCACTTTGTTTTTCCTTAGAGTACCTATTTTCTGGACAATTAATGGTCCAGTTGAGCTGAATTATTTATTCGGACTTTCCATTTTTGGCTCTGGAAAATGTTGTTTATTTCGGGCCTCGATATAAAAGAGTTTTTCAAATTGTTATTAATGTACGTGGCAATTGTCCACGAACTATCGGTTTTCTTGCGTGTTATCTCGGTGGCTTCTTTTGTGCGCTTGCTCATCAAGCGAAGACACGCGTTAGTTGGCGGGCGCGGACTCGCACGGCTCTCGTTTCTCTCATGGTGAACGCGTTGGCGTAGGATTCTCTCATTCGATGCGAGAAGCAGCGAGAGAGATAGGAGAAACGTAAGACAGAAAGGGATGGCGCGAGAGGCTCTGTAACCGGTGGCGAAAAGGAAAAAGGTCGACGTGGAAAGAAAGAGAGACGGAGAGACGAATCTCTCGCGATGGGGCGCATTGCTGCTTGCAAAAGATGCGCGCACAGTTGCGAATGAAAAAGAGAGAGAGGGACGGAGAGGAAATGATGAACCGACGAATATAAAAAATAATGGATATACGTCGAGTTCCGACTGAGACTTACGGCGTAGAAAATCAGTGTGGGCGAGAGAGAGAGAGGGGGAGAACAAATTAATCGTAATTATGGTGCAATAATGATTTTTATTAATTGACAACCAATTGCCAACGTTGTTTGAGGTTTGTACAGTCAATAAATATGCAGTTTATCCTCTTCGGATTATAAGGACTGCCGAGTGAGTTCGTCTCGGGGATAAAGCCCGTAATGACTGAAAAAAGGATCCTTCGAGTGCAGTTTCGAACAGTTGAGGTGAAACTGTTCGGCACTGATGAGATTTAAAGCAGAGTGATCGCAGTATGGCGATTAATGTCGTGTATATATGTATGTTTATATATGCGTGATATATACATATGTAAAACGACAGTTGGCCGATGTTGAGATATAGAAAGACGTATGTACGTATTAATGTATGTTTGTATGTGTATCGATGGGTTCTCGTCCTCCCAGAGAGCTCGTCTCGTTTCCTTTCCCGCTGGTGCTTCACTCGGACGCACCCGCGTCTTCCCCACCGTGTCCCTCCTCCTCGTCCCTCTTTAGTCTCGTTTTCTTCGTCATCCTCATCTCCCTCCTATATGCGCGCTCGCCACTCCGTTCCCTCAGTCGCGTCTTGCTCCTTCCTCACTCCTATCACTGCGAGCGTCTCTCTTCTTTTATCTCGAGCTCGCTCTCTCGTTTGTATTCGCGCGCTCCGTTGGGCTGTCGTGCGAAAGATGAAAAGAGACAAAAGTCGCCGGAGGCGCGGTGAGAAAGAGTTCTCTCTGCATGGATGCAGCATTGCGAGAAGGCCCCGTCGACGAGCAGTGAGCGAGAACCGAACGAGAGAGGGCACCGTCACACGGCGAAAATTTTACTCCGTGTGCGCGCTACGCGACGCGCATAGCCTGCCATTCGTCCTCGTTAAATACAGGCTCGCCCAAAAACTCTGAAACTACGCTAGATCGTTTAATCTCGATATTCCGGAGGGAAAAGTCCTTAACGATTTTTTTCCAAGTACCACCGTTGATGAGATACGTGAGAAACAAAGCGTTGGCCAATCGGACGCGACTATACGAACAAAGGGGCGGAGCAAGCGCTGCGCTGCCGCGCGCGAGCCTATCCGCGCGGTGCTCCCTCCTCCTTCGCTTTTCAGCCGCAACGCAGAGTTCGTAGCGGATGGACTAACTCGTAGAAACGATTCTTGAGACACTCTGTAGAAAAAAGCGGTGCGAGTATAAGGAGGGATGATTTTGTGTTAGAGTTCTCGTTTCTCATCTTCATCCGTCCTTCTTTACCGTCTCTTTTCAATGTCCATATACATGCGGTATATAGATATATATACATTCGTATGTTCGATCCGGTGATTCTTTTGCTTGGGCTTGCGTGGCCTGGCCGTCGTCCCGGATCGTACGACGACGACGACGAACCAAGAGAAAAAGGGAGAAGAGAGTCGCGGAGCTACGTCCACCAAAGAATATCGAGAAGATCGCGACAACTCCGAGTGTCATATCGCTCTCTCTCTCTCCAACGTTTCTTCTTTGTCTTTACCTCGCACAAGCTCTTCGCGCGTTCCTTCGATCCACTCTCAACGCTGAAAAATGCTCCCTGCGCCGCACACACATAATGCGAGAGACTTTAATATACGGAGAAACTTGCAGTCGCATTGTTTTTACTGCCCTCGCATATTTCCCATAGAAGTGGCAAACAAATAGATTTACGGAATTTAATGAAACCAAAAAAAAACCTTACGGGGTCATTGTGACCCCTTAATTTGACTAGAATTTACGACATAGGCTTCGTTCTTCTTACCGGCTTCTCGCACCTGCATCAACATCATATGTGCACATCCTGAAATGTAAAGGAAAATAAATGTCTATATTAGTTATGGCGACTGGTACGTTTAAGGAGGAGAGAGCGAATAAGAAGGCGAGAATTTATAATTGTTTTGTTTTTAATCACACATGATGCGCTTTTTCTAATGAGAAAATCCAATCAAGTGTAGAATGTTTGATTTTTATGATACGTTACACGAGCGAATGCGCGACGCGCCCAAGCTCACCGTTCGTCTGTATATAAACGACATTTGTATGTATTATATTTATTTTTCTATATATACATTAATATATAGTCGACTGGAACGTGCGGTTCTCGTTCGGGTGCGAGATTAAGGGGGAAAGGGATTGTATCGATCGACGTAGTTCGTAGAGTACATACGCGAATGCCCCTCGTTGATACGATTTTCCGAGTTCCGCGTTCATCCCCATATATATTTTTATAGCTATCAATGAATTTATATTCAAATATCTATCGGCGTGATTCATGTGCTTAACACAATCTCATGCCAGGAGGTCGGTAAACCCCCAAGCAGTATCTTTTAATATATTATTTAATTGTCCCAATGACAGATTATGAAGTAATCATCGGAATTAATGAGCGAAAATTAATACGAACTTTAATTATATTATCACGATTTATTGATTATTTTAATGCGTTAATTGCAATCGAGTCATATTTTTTTTCCTTTTTTGGAAATGAAGGATTTGATGGGTTTTGACTGGTTCGTTAAATTTTATTGTTCGGAGACATCGCGGTCAGAAGTTTGTTTTTATTCATACAAAGTTCATTATCAATTTGTACACGAGCTTAAGTTTTTCTTGGCGCCATCTGGCCGCTTCTGTTTTTTCTGCTATTATGACGAGAGTCATACCGATCGTCGGAATAAAAAAGTAGTTTCTTCCTTATCGACGATCTTAGCGTCTTGTTTAAAAAATTTAATATTAAAAAGTTACGCAAACAGTCTTGTGTTATTCTCAGTTATCAACACCCGAAGATTTTATGGGTTTATTCGTTTTCCGTAGCCGTATTCATCAGTTTCATTTTTCATAAACTTTTTTACCATCCGCTGGAGAATCTTCGAGCTTTAAACTGTGTCGTTATCAATAATTAGTCGAATAATTTATAAAAATCGTTTTTTTTTTCAATCTCATGCAAAAGTTCGTCACAGCCAATCAATCACTTTTTCGCTTTTGTTAATTTCGGATAGACGTTGATCGTCGCGTTAGATTTGCCGAATCTCAGGTACGCTATGATTGGACATCTTTGTACCAACCAGTGATTCAATCGGAGATAACAATTGAATCCTTCTCTGACGAAATATCCGATAAAAGGTAGTCCTGAAAAGAAAAAAAAATTATCATTATTTAACAAAGTTCGTTTTTCATGGGATTTTCTAATAATTTCTTCATTTGGTAATTCATTGATTGATTATTCAGTTTCTCACCTTGTAAGTAAAGTACGCACGCGCGATATTGAACGTTCAACCAGCTGTAGGTGCTTAGGCGATGTTTATCTGAAAAACCATCCCAATTCGAAATTTTCTTTCTGCTTATAGTTTGTTTGCGAGTATTGTAATTGCAAATAAAAATGTACTGTTGTACGTACATGGTATTCCAGAGACTTGGTACCACAGATACATAATCGCTGGGTAGTCGAGGGTTACGTCAACGCTCCACAATCCATCGACTAATGCCCAAGTCATGTGGTCAACATCTGGACGGTTCGCTTGCATTTCTTTCACGTAAACTCGGTCCAGAATCAATTTACACAGTTCGGTCGTTTCTTTCTGGTTTTTCCGGCATAAATTCATTTTGTCGGATATTCCAAGTAGATGGCCGACTACGCGCCAGTAATGATTGAGACCTTCGCGTCCCTCGGGCTCGTTCGTTAGTGACAGCTTATCAGCGGCGAGGAGGGCATAACCGATAAAACCGAACTGTGTCAGTGCCATGTCACGCTGTGTAATGCCACTTCCTAATTCCTCGTTCGAACGCCGGCTGCTCGTTGAATGTTTCCACCGGATAACGTTGATCGATTTCCACCACCTGGGCATTGAAAAAGAATGAAAAACCCACACTAAAATTACGAAAAACTCAAGGTCATGAATCACTGAGTGTTGCATTAGATTCACCGTCAAATTCCGAGTGAAAAAGTCCTCGGGTCTGTGTGCGTATGACGTTTATCGGCTGAGTTATTCGCTGTTGAAGGCTCGGACCAATCGGAAGCGTGACCCCACCATCGGATCGCGCCCCGCCTACCGACGCTATCTTTTTGCGCGCTTCCCATTGGTCCGGCTCTAACAATTAATAACTCCTCGGGAAATCATCGCATCGAAAAACGCCCGGGGACTTTTTCACTTGGAATTTCGCAGCGAATACGATAAAGGAAACGTTGATTAAAAATATCCAAGAATTAATAATTCAAACCCTTAAAATTAATACTCACTTCGAATATCTATCGTTTATATCACTCGTGTACAGCTCTGTAATGTGTATAATCGTTTCCAAATATCTCTTGAAAGCTGTACACGACGTACCGCTTTGTTTCGTGTGAATCAATATCTGCCAAACAAAAAACACGAACGTTAATAAATTCCTCAAATATTGAGCTTCGCGTTTTCGCATTCCTACAATTTCCATCACTTTCCCAATTCCGTTTTCATTGTTTTTTGTGTATTTTCTAAGTCAGGTACAAATTGGAGTTCCGTAAAGTAAAAAAAAAATGAAAAATGATACTCATTCATGTTTTTTGACATTACTTTTAAAATGCTGGGTATCGAGAGAACTGACAAAACGCCTATTAATCCCACAAGGGTCATGGACAGCATGTTCCTTTTGAAGTAACTTTGGCCTCTGGAAAAGAATAAATATTTTCATGTCTTTATTTTTTTCTCAATTTCCCATCAAAGTAAACAAACTCTCGATCTTATTTTCTCTGCATCAATAACTCACTGGTGAAACAATTCGTCATCGTACCAATCCGGCAGATCTTCAGGCGTCACGTCAGAATGTTCAGAGTTAATGACCTCGTCACTCGCGAACAATAAGTCAAAATGCTCCTCGACCGTTTTCGTTTGAACTTATTGGAAAAAAAAAATTGAAAATAAAAATTCACACAATGCACTTTTTTTTGTTAATTTTTTTGTCAAATTTCATTAGAAAATTCATTAGCTATGGATCTACATTGAAAATTAGGAAAAACGTTTTTTCAATATTTCTCGATGACAAGATATCGATAAAAAAAAAAATTAATTGATCCCAATTATTTCACTTGGATCGTGAATAAGCGTCTCCGAGTTACATTTTCCATATTTCAACGACCGTAATTGTGCGGTCGCTCATATATAACAATTACACTAAAGACCTGTTTTGAATTGATCTCACCTTCGTCTATCTGTTGGCCGTTGTTCCTTCTGGGACGACGAGTTGCCATTTCTGAAAATCATCACAAACGTATAGTGTGTTTACATCGGATTTTTTTTTTGCTCGCGCTTGTACATCGCGCGCTGGACGAGTAACCGTCTAATTTCGAGACTTATGTAAGGTTGCGTGTCGTTGATGAGGAATAATAAGTTGAAAATGAAACGAACGACATGTCTGATTCGTCTATTCGTCTTTTTCATCGCTTCTTCAAAGTTGCTTAAATTTTTATCGAGAGGCATTGAAAAACTGGTAAAAAACTTTTAGTTTCTGGCGACGATCAATTCGATTGTTAAGTTTTTTTCTCTGTAACGAAATTTCGAATTTTTCTATAAAATAAACGAGCTCGTTGCAAAGTCTGCTTCATATTTGAACAATTTTTTTTTTTGCATAATTATTCCAAAAGAAAAATAAAACGTTGTACTTACTGCTCATAGTGAATATTGAAAACATTATTGAGAACGAAATGAATTAATGCCCGTATGAATAATTGAAAATTAATGAAAAAAAAACGTAAAAAGGCACAGGTCACTATAAATTGGCAGTAAAATATTTTCACTCTGTCGAAATAACTCCGGACCCGTCGAACTGAACCCGCTGACGTTCGCGAGGGGACTGAGAACATTCGAGTTTCGCGACTAGCCGTGGCCTACGGTTCGGTTTGCGCGCGTAGCTCCAGTGTCGAATTCATGTGGTAAGCGAAGGTTGATAAAGAAGTGGATCATGATTCGCGATTTTAGAATTTTTTTCGACTTTTCTACGCGAGCAATTCATCAACTACGT